>BHDV01069666.1:0-42414 GCA_005406045.1 Adoxophyes honmai | reverse complement strand
AACGAGAAGTTTTCTTATAGTTGTGCTTTATACCGCAATATAACCAAGTTCCACGCGGGCGGAGCCGCGGGCGGAAAGCTAGTAATACATACATACCAAAATATCTATCCGCTTTTTAACGTTCCGCGTTCTCTGCCTACCTCTGCATTTGGGAATAGGTGTGATGTACAGTCACGAACAGGGATTGTTGAGCCACTTGCGTTTGCAATTTAGACGTGTAATCAATGACTGATGTGACTGACAGATGTTAGCTATTGGTTTAGTATTACACGACCAAGTTACAAACATAGGTAAGTGGCTCAACAATACCTGTTCGCGATGGTACCTATGTATATAATTTAAACCAGTCTGTGTTAGTCACGTTCATACAGCCTATACCAAACACAAAACAACAGCGATTCCAAAAACAAAAATGGGTAACGAATCCACGCACGTGTCTTTTGTCTTTAGGTAATAGCATTGACAGACAGACAGGCACTTCAGGCGCCAGACAAAGACAACTAGAGTGAGTAGGTACCTATTATCTACAGATAAATTCTTAGGGTTAAACTTGATACGGCTCAAATTTTTAAACATAAAACTACCGTGAGACTCACTTATAGTGAAATAAACGGATCTACTCACGAGATTAGCTCGACATGTTTCGGGCCAACCCGTGACCCATCATCTGGAGCTACGGCAGCGGATAGACGCGCTCTAAACATGTCGAGCTAATCTCGATATAAAATACGTGAGAGGATCCGTTTATTTCACTACGGTATAAAATGATGCTGAAGCGCCTAACTAAAAACGCATCACGCCTTAATTAATACACACATGGGGTAGGCGGAGAACACGAAACGTTACATGACTAAAACAAATTTCATGTTACGTACCCACTTGTGGCATAATTTTTTAGGTTTTTAATTTAGACGCATAATAGCGATAGGTTGTTATGAAGATTGTCCCCTAACACATCTTTTAATCGATTTATTTAATCACCCCTTACGAAATCTACGGAAGAAATGGAGAGGTGTTATACTAAACCCGATAACTCACGGTAAAGACGAAGACTGAAGACAAAGTCTTAAAGTAGGTTACGAGTATAGGATATGCCACTTAAACTATTACACTTAACCTATGTTTTTAGTCGCCTCTTACGACTTCCACGGAAGAAATGGAGAGGTGATATTCTAACCCGATACCACAGGAAGTTGTTACTACAGCTAAAAGTAGCTACGGGATCTATAAATCGATAATCAATTGTTATTCTTATCACGAGGGTCACTTTAACCTCGATGTAATGTTTTTCTGTAAAATTGTCATCAGTATCACTTGACTAAACAATGAACTTAACCATTCATTTGAAACCGTATTCCGTGAGAATAAAGACGAGAATGAAACTCAGAGAACGTAACATACTTTTGTGATAGCGAGACTTTATGATCCCAGAATAAGATCAGTTTAAGTCAAGAAATTGACTCGGACGGCCACTTTAGAGTAAGTTAGTGGTACAATGGTGGTGAATAAAAGCTATGACTTTAGTTCAGAAGATAGTGTGGAGATGAGCGGCTATAACAAACATAGGGTTAAACGTGCGTACGGGTATGAAGAAGCGTTGGAATTGGCAGGTATTGGTTTTTGCATTTTGATTTAGTTTTTAGTTAGTTATACAGAGTGTTTGGCGCATCGTTTGCCAAAGTATCTGGCGGATAGAAGCGGTCATTTCCTATATGTAAATTCTGCATGAAAAAAAAACTAAATGACATTTGTCAGTAAATTTGCATTTGGTATGATCGTACATCAATGCACTTCAATAAAACATTTTACCTTGAGGCTACGCCTAGTTTTTTATGTGACAGGTTGCTGCCGTCTAAAATATACCATAACATATCTCCTTAGTCGCCTCTTACGACATTCGCAGGTGAAATAGATAGATCTGACTCTAAACCCGACACCATTATGACAAACAAAACAAGTACTAAAATAAATATTTGGTGGGACAAGCATTAGGAAATGTTTAACGCTCGTCGGATTTGACAAATTGTTTCTCGCTTCTTAAGATATTCGCAGAAGAAAATGGAGAGGTGTTAAACACAACACGGCAAATTATAGTTATTTATTATATTTGTTTTTATAGTCTCTTGCTATCTTAGTTAGGTACTTTGTTTAGATGTTAAAATGCAGCAGTTTTCCTTCAGACACTATCATTTTCCTTAAAGTTAAGGAAATATATTTTGATCAAACTGGTTATAAACGTAAATCCAAATACGCATCGCTAAATACTCTGGCTGCAATTTTAGTAAAAAAGAAAACATACATACATACAATCACGCCTGTATTCCCAAACGGGGTAGGCAGAGCACACAAAACGCTACATAGACAAAACGATGACTATTTCACGTTTTGTGGCCACTTCTAGCATAATGTTTTTTAGGTTTTGAGGTGGCAGGTACAATAGTGACAGGTTGCTAGCCTGTCGCCTAAAGTATACCTTAACCTATGTCCTTAGTCGCCTCGTACGACATCCACGGAAGAAATGGAGAAGTGTTATTCTGAACCCGACACCACACGGGCAAAAAGAAAACTATCGAAATATAAGGACAAAATAAACACAAGCCACATTATCTTCAATTGGTTTTGCTTACAGTTTTTGTCTCATTGATGTTTTGTCGCCTCTTAGGTATTAACCTTGTAATAGTTACGTCTCAGATGGCTTCGGTAATGATCGGACTGACTTACAAATGGAATAGTAATACTGGCTAATTTTACTCATTTTAACTTGAATCAATGTACTCGTATAATGTCCCCAAATGTCAAGTATAGTAATTATAACATATAAATTCAAAGTGCTCGTTTAAAAAGTAAATAATAGATGATGATGAGATTATAAATGGACGTGTCAATTAAAATATTTTGTGAACACAAACGATGACCAAAACAATTAGCATTGATGTATAAATTGATTGAAATAATACACTTTTAGTACTGTGTCGTCAACTTTGAGTTATTAATGAATTAAGATAAATCTCAGGTCATCAACACTCTTGTATTATCAGCAGAGATCGGAAAAAATTGCGACATTGTTTGCAATTATGTGGACATGACTCCAAAATTAATCGAAATGTTATTCAGTTAATTAATTTTTTACATACATACTCGTACATACGCAATCGCGTCTACGTTCCCAAATGGCGTAGGTAAAGCACACAAAACGTGAAATAGACATGACCATGATTATAACTATTTCACGCCTCGCAGCCACTTCTAGCATATATTTTTTAAATTATGTACTTGACATATAATTTGATTCCTAGTCAATAAATACAAAAGTTTGTTAAAGTATTGGTTTAAAAAAAAAAAAAACAGTATTTTTTCCAAATCGTCATTTATCTAAATATATAAAAGGAGAAACTGACTGACTGACTGACTGACTGACTGACTGACTGACTGACATATCAACGCACAGCCTAAACGGCTAAACGTAGGCACTTGAAATTTGGAAGGGACCTAGCTTAGGTACCGTAGAGGTGCACTAAGAAAGGAATTCCCGAAATTCACACGGGAACGGGAATTAGCGGGGAAATCCCGTTGTATGAAAAATCTAAACGGCTTAAGTTAGACGCTTGAAATTTTGCATGCAGATACCTTAGTAAACTTAAAGCTTAGTCGCAACGGGATATTGTGAAATTCCCACGGGTACGGGATTAGTAGGAAAATCCCGTTGTATGAAAAATCTAAACCGCTTAAGTTAGACGCTTGAAATTTGGCATGCAGGTACCTTAGTAAACTTAAAGCTTAGTTGCAACGGTATATTGCGAAATTCCCATGGGAACTGGAATTAGCGGGAAAATCCCGTTGTATGAGAAATCTAAACGGCTTAAGTTAGACGCTTGAAATTTGGCATGCAGATACCTTAGTAAACTTAAAGCTTAGTTGCAACGGGATATTGCGAAATTCCCACGGGAACAGGATTAGCGGGAAAATCCCGTTGTATGAAAAATCTAAACCGCTTAAGTTAGACACTTGAAATTTGGCATGCAGGTACCTTAGCAAACTCAAGGCTTAGTTGCAACGGGATATTGCGAAACTCCCACGGGAACAGGAGTTAGCGGGAAAATCCCGTTGTATGAAAAATCTAAACCGCTGAAGTTAGACGCTTGAAATTTGGCATGCAGGTACCTTAGTAAACTTAAAGCTTAGTTGCAACAGGATATTGCGAAATCCCCACGGGAACGGGAGTTAGCGGGAAAAAACATTTGTATGAAAAAATCTAAACCGCGTAAGATAGATGTTTTCAATCTAACATGCATGCATACCTTAGTGAGTACATTATGAAGTTTAGTTATGGCTGTGTTTTGAAAAATGGGAGTTAGCGAGAAAAATAAATCTAAACTACATAAGTTACATGCTTGAAATTTGTCATATATACCTTAGTGAATACAAAGTTATTGTATTAGCTATAAGCTGGATTTTGTTACCCCACATAAAAACACCTGTAATATTTGGCCATGTAGGAAAGGAAAAAAAACCTTGAATATGTAGGTACTAATGCAAAAGTAATTATTAAAATAAATTTCTGTAGAAACAAATTTTCAAGTTAAAAAAAGAGTATTTATACAAGGCTGCATCGGTAGGTATTCAAATAATTTAGAGATCTCTTCTGTGTCATTCCGAACTTAATGCGAGCGAAGCCGCGGGCAAAAGTTAGTTCATTATAATTATGTAAATATTTACTAAAACGATACCCTTTTTTAAATACGAACCTTTTGCTAATAAATTATTTATGTAATTCATCGTCGTCGTAACTTTTTTTTTTAAGTTACTATAGTATGTACGTGCTTTTAAGAACTTTATGAATAAACTATTATCTCCAAAAGAAATATAACATTTCAATTAATAATTAATTAACATTTTGATTAATTTTGGAGTCATGTCCACATAATTGCAAACAATGTCGCAAATTTTTCCGATCCCTGATTATCAGTAATAGGTACGTAGAGCATAGTAATTTACGTAATACTACGTTCATACAAACACCACGCCTGCTTTACCAAATGGGGTAGGCAGAAAACACAAAACGCTACATAACCAGAACCATGACTATGTCACATATCACGTTTCGTAGTCACTTCAAGCATAATTTTAGGTTTAAGAACAAATGGAAAAGGTATAGGTAGGTAAGGTAAAGGTAGGTAAGGGCAAGCCTGTCGCCTAAAGTCGCCTCTTACGACATTCGTGGAAGAAATGGAAAGGTGCTATTCTAGCCCGACACCACCATTATAAGTATGTACACCATATCGTCGGTATTTTTACCTATATGGGCAAACATGGCCCAGTTCCACTTAAGCGTACCTACCCTAAACTCAACACTATATTTAATAGTGGTAATTATTTGTGTGTATTAGAATGTAATGTTTATGCATTAGGATATATTTGCTTATACATATTTGTTTAGTTAAAGTTTAGGTTTTATCTTCATGTTTTTTCTTTTTTTTTTGTATGTCTACTCATTTCCATTTATCCTGTCAATCGCCCGAAGGTTAACTGGTAGAGATCCCCTCGGGGATAAGTTCGCCTTTGTACATGAAGCTGTAATCCTGTATCCTGTTTTTCTGTAACTATTTTATGTGCAATAAAGAGTCATACAATACAATACAATACAATATTTTTTTCTGTCTCATGTTCGGTGTGTTCTACCTCACCTATTTGGGAACACACGCGTGATTGTATGTATGTATGTATGGTACAAAATTTCAGGCAACGGCAAGTACAACATCACTCTCATGTGGGCCTGCTTCCTGGTCATCACGGCCATGGGTATCGACATCTTCGGCCTCGGCATCATCGTCACAGCCTCCACCTGCGACCTTGGGATGACGCTGCAGCAGATTGGGATCCTGTCCTCAATGCCTTTCGCTGGTAAGCCCAGAGGTCTTAGAAACCTATTGGCCACAACCATAAAACGTCGCCACCAGCATATTTCCTGTAGTTTTCTGTAGTCTGGCGTTTCTAGTTGTCAGTGACAGGTATAGCCTATCTCGCGCTCAATTCTACTCGCTCCCTGTCGTACTAAGCATGCTGGCCCGGCGAACTTCGTTCCGCATTGTCAAGTATTTTTCGCGATATTTCCAAAATTTTTTCACCATTTAGTTTAGAACTTCCTTAGACTTCCACAAATATTTCTTCAAGGCTAAAATTAGCCAAATCGGTATTTTTATGTAGCAGCAATGTACTGCCAAGGAAACTGATACCTGTGCCACTTTGAGCCTTTTCATCATGAGTGTCATATTGCTTTGATTAGTAGATAGTATGGTACCTATGTCACAGTGATACCTATTTCTTGTAAAAAGGTACAAAGTGTAACAGTTCTCAAATTCTTTGACAGTGCTTTTACAGGTGTAAAGATTCCCATAGAAAGAGCAATACACTCCAACCCGTGACTCTCTTGATTTCAGGTATAATTGTCATGTCGTACCCCTGGGGCTACCTGTCGGACACCCGAGGCCGGAAGCTGGTGCTCATGTGCGCCATGTGTGGGAGCTTCGTCAGCGCCGCCATGAGCAGCTTCGCGCCCAGCTGGCAGGTGCTGGCTGTTCTGCGGTTCATCAGCTCGGCCATGTGAGTCCTGATTTAAGGACAACTGTCACTGACTAGCTTTTTGTCATTTTAGACTTAAAAATCACGTGAGACTCCCAGTGTAATAAAAGTGATGCACTGTGAGCATCTTTGTATTGAGGTCAACTCAACAATTTTCGGCCCAATTCGTGACCCATGATCGGAAGCTACGGGTGTGCGCTTACTGCTGCCGCTGTGACGCGTTGCTCTCGATGATGGGCTGCGAATTGGCCCGAAACATGTTAAGCTAATCTCAATTTAAAGACTTGAGTGTATCGCAAACACTTTAGGAAATAATTTTGATTTCTTAATGTGTGACAAATAAAATTACAAAAAATATAAGAAGAATTGCTCCCAGAATAGGTAGGTAAGTCACATTTTACTCGCGTGTAAACAATATTTTCATACGAAGCGGGTAACTGATAAAATTTGTCATCTTTTGATTCAATCAACCCTTAGTCATGAAGTTATCCTTGCGAACTCAAGACACAGCTAAAAACCACTCTCATTTATCTCAACAAAACACTATACATTCTATAGTAGCGTACCTCCGTGAAATAGGTTGTACATTGTGACTGTATAATATGTATAAGCGAAGGTCGCTAAAAACGCAGGCGTCTTTTCAACAACACTGGAGACAATATTTTATACATTTTCGCTAACTATCGCATTAGCATCAATTAACTATACAATGCCACTTGAGACAACAAAACGTGCGCAAGCGCTCCACGTGACTAATTTAATGCTAGGAACAAATGCCGGAATACGCATTTATTTATTGTTTCAAACAAATCTTTACGAGTTAGGTTTATAAGTTTCGGGGAACTTAGACGCGCTATTTAAAAATGGCTAAGATAGATGTCGGACACTGTATCTGTATAGAGTAACAAAGGAACAAAGTAGGTAACTAAGATAGTAATGTCTAAAAAAAAACATAATATGTGAGAAGGAGGCGGTTTGAATGGAAGTATGTAAAAAATGAGATTTTTTACCATTCGGTACCTCAAAAGGAATAAAACATATTAGGACTACTTTATTGTCAATCTGGCCATCTCTGTGTCTGTCTGTTAAAACCTTTTGCCTAGGAACGCTTAAAGTCAAGTATATTATTAAAATTGATGTCTGATACTTAGGTACGCGCTCTCGAAAAAGCTGAAATAAATATTATAATACGATTTTCATATTCATCGGTCAGCAGAGTTTTCTTTAGGGATAAGTTCGCTTTTATCATGTGACTATTGTCCTGTTTATCTTATGTGTGTAACTGTATCTGCTATAACTCGTACATAATATACAAACATACTTTTACCAGTAGCTATCTGTTTTGAATTTAGGTCATCAGATTTCGCAAAAAATTGGAAATCGATAACATGTCAAGAGCTCTGTCTAGCTTGTCTGCCGTATCAGATTGTATTGATAACAAAACAAAAGAAAAATCTGGGGAGCACTCGGCACTTTGACGATAATGTCAGTGCAAAATATACAGGTCTTGTTTATCTTGAACTGCTGCATTTTAGATAACGATTTTATGGTAGTAACATTGTTATTATAATGAACGCTTTGACATTAAAATAAACAGCATACATTTATATCACGCTCTATTCCCTGCGGGGTAGGTAGAGACAACGAAGATACAACTGACATTGCTCTGGCTTCATTCTCAACCATCCTCATCCCTCTCGTCATACACGCTCGAAAAATTTGGGAATCATTGCCTTATTTAGTTTTCTTGGTAGCCTGTAATAATTTTATCCCAAGTGTGAAGCTAGTGGCTCAACTCTGCTTCCAATATTGAATAATAAAATTGTAATTGGTAATTCCGATAAGAAAGCAGAATTTAATTAAGTTAAACGACTTTCGTAGATTACGTAAACATTGTTTTTGTAAACATTGTTTAAAAGAAAAATGTAGCCTCCGATTTACTTTTAAACTAAAGTGTAACTGACTCTTAAAATAAGGTTAAAGGTTTCCCTTACACTAAAACTAAGAAACTCAAAGAATTATGTTCTCCGAAAGGTTTTGTGTGAACTTGGGTTAGAATTACACCTCATTACTTCAGTGGATGTCAAAGCGGCTATTAAGAATAGTTTAGATAAACGTTATAGCGGTCACGATAATACTTCTTTCATCTATTTTTAAATCTAAAATTAAGCTAGAAGTGGCTATGAAAACGTGAAATAGTTACCGTTAGCTAGGTACTTCTAGGTTCTGAACTGTACATATTATAAAAAGGATTTCATTTAAAAATACGCTAAAATAAATCCTATCTCTCATTATAAAAGTATGTTAATGTTAGCTAACTGACTCTTGGAAAAACTTTATGTATATTTATTGTTTTGTGATTCCAGGTCCAGTGCAGCCGAATCGGCAACGTACGCGTTACTCGGCGAGTGTTGCAGCGCCAAGAAGCGCGCGCGCTACATGCTGCTCATAACGGCTGCACTGATGTTAACCCCCACTATCTATTACAGTAAGGTTCATAATCCCCCGTCTTCCTTACATAAAACTAGTTTGTTAATTTGGATGGTAACAGCAAAGCAAAAGCAGCAGTGCCTGTTGTGTTCTGGTGCAGAGAAAAGACAGACCGCACTATTCCTGTCACGTGAGGTATCACATCTTAAGTGACAATTACATTGAGTAGTTCACTGCATGCTGCATTTCTTCCGTGGACGTCGCAAGAGGCGACTATGGATATAAAAATAAGGTTTTTTTGGCGATAGCCTAGCAACTTGTCTCTATGGTACCTCATAACTTAAAATTTAAAGAATATGCTAGAAATGATTCAGACATGTGAAGTGGTCTGCTCTGTCTACCCATTCGGGATACTGGCGTGACGTATATGAATAAAGCCCATCTCATTTTAAACCATAACATTCCAGTATGGGCCTACCTAATCATGAAGTTGGACTTCGCGTACCCGTTCCTCGGGCTGGTGTACCGCCCGTGGCGGCTCCTCACGTTCGTGATGGCCCTCCCCTTGGGCCTGGGGGCAGCAGCCCTGTGCTGGTTCAGCGAGAGCCCCAAGTTCCTGGCCAACGTCGGGAGGAGTGAGAAGGCTGTGGCCGTGCTGAAGAGGATGTACGAAGTCAATGGGGGAAAGGGGGAGTATCCTGTGAGTTGAAGATTTGAGCTTTGAGTATGTTATAGAGTGGAATCTGTGGCCTCTGTTGGCTTAGCATGGGAAGGAGTCAACTGACATTTGCAACAATGTCCAGTTAGACAGTGACAGTGTGGAGAAAGACTGAATTATAGAGACCGAAGTCCACTGAGAGACAATGGGTACTTAGTTGCATTTATGCAACCGATGTTCGCAACTTCGTTAGTTTAGTTAGCTTCCCTTTGTGATGACTCTGCGGCCCTGTGGTGATTCAGCGAGAGCCGATTAAGCTGTAACATTGAATTTTAAACTACCGTGAGACTCACTCATCTTGAAAAATCTGTAGTTATGGATAACTCGATTTAAAACGTGAGATTTCCGTAACTATAATGTATATTTTTCAAGATAATTAATCTGTATTTTGTAAATACATTCAGCTGTTGTACTTACTAATTTGTATGTACTTTAATATGAAGTAGGAAGAAAGACTCATGAGGGTTGATTGGATGATGATACTCGTAGTTTGTTAAAATGGATTCAGAATCTTAGTCAAGTAACGCCTGATCATATAAATTAGTAAGCGAGTGTAAAGATCGAATTGCTTAATTCAGAACAATGTGGTAAAAATAAGAAACTCATAACTCAAAAGTACACAGGTGAACAACAAAATCCTTTGAGTGATCTCTTCCTGCTGACTTCTGAGTTTTTGACAGGACACGAGACATTAGAGTAGAAACACGAAGAAATAAATTTAAAAAAAGAATGTCACTTGTTTAGACGAAAGTGACAAAAAAGATTTCCATGAAATTAATTGACGCTTGAAAGTCTTAAGACCCAAGTTTTTTATGTAGTAGATTTCAGCGGCTTCGCCCCCATTTTTCTTGATAAAAATCTTCTCCAACGATATATCAACTTGTAAGATTATGACAAGATAGGGTTAACGCAAATATGACATATATAAAAATTAAGGAATTAAAGAATTAATTTTAAAAGTACCTTTTCATGAAACTTTTAGGTGGAAGAAATTTATCTGGAAGATGGCAACAAGGAGGAAGTGGGAGTGTTCTCCCTGCGCTCCCTTTGGACGCAGATAGCGCCTCTCTTCAAGCCCCCTCTCTTGGGGAGGACGCTGCTACTCTACTACCTGACCTTCGTTGTTTATATCGCGTAAGTAATCCCACTGCTGGGCAAATCTTCTTCTTTCATTAATAGTAAGGTGCTTTTTTTTGGCCGAATGTGGCCGAAGCCGAAGCTGAAGAGAAGCATCGGTCGGACCCAACCAAAATGTTAGTTTATTACCTATTCTATTCTATTTAACCATCTGATTAAACCCTGAATTTGCTAGACATGGCACTGGATTTTTGAATTCATGTGCTCTGCCTGCCCCTCATGAGAATACAGGGGTGAGAATATGTATGTATGTCTATAATAGAGTAAAATCATGGTTGGTTTTGATTTCCTTAGATTTGCAAAGGATATCCAACAAAATATTTTCTAGTTAAATCTGTTGACAACTGTAGAGGTGTGTAGGTCAAGCATTGTACATTGGGATTTTTTGCGCATCATAAAATTAAACAACAGTTAAAAAAATATTTTGACAAACAAGAAAATACTTCCTACGCATTTCATATTATACTTTTGACATCTGAACTTAGCTGGGACTAAAAATATGCCTTACATAAAAGTAACTATGTTTTTAAACAGTAAATAAATACATAGCACAGGTGTTCGATACACAACTATAGCAAAAATTGCTTATGAAAATATGGATAACTCACGTCCTAAATCGGGTTTAGCTCGACATGTTACAATCTACTCTGTAGCTCTCCATCTAGGAGCCTCGGCGGATCCACGCCTCGTAACTCCGAACCACTGCTCTGTTCACACGACTACCCTTGTAGTTTTTGTATGAGTAAACGTCCACGCTTCTGCCTTTATAAAGGTGGAACCAATTGTTTACTGATCCAGCTCACAACAACCGTAATAAAGTTTTCCTTTGTGGAACAATAGAACTGCCTACTTGGCAAAAAAATGATTTTGCACTTTTGATAGAGTGGTATTCCTTTGTGTCCAGGAACAACAGTTTCGCGATCATCCTGCCGACCATCTTCAACGTGTTCTTCACGTCGTACGCCGCGAACGGCGCCGGCGCAGGCTTCTGCGAGATGTTCGCGATAGGCGACAACTCCACCGCCGTTGAAGAAGTCGGCACGGTGATGAACCTTCTCATCTTCACCCTATACTCTCAATAGACCCTAAATTTAATTGGAACAGTTTTAATGTCAATCTCAATCATAATTGTAGAGGTAATAATAATTAATACCCGCCCAAAGAGTATGCACGTCGGTTTCCATGATGAATATTAGCTTTGTAGAGCATTGTCTTGTCATTTTTTCTGTGGTGTTGGATATAGAATAAATAAAATCTCTCCGTTTATTCCGTGGATGTCATTAGAGGTGACCATGGAAATACGTTAAGGTGTACGAGTATTTTAGGCAACAGGCTAGCAACCTGACAATATTATATCTGCCAACTTAAAACCTAAAAAAATGCTAGAAGTGGCCACGAAGTGTGAAATGAAATAGTGGTTTTGTCTGTATAGTGCTTAGTGTGCTCTGCCTACCCCGTTTGGGAATACAGGCGTGATTGTATATTGATAATTTTGATCTTCCAGACTGAGTGCAAGAACACTATCAACGACAACACCATCTGGGCGGGCTGCGCTCACGGCTTGTCCTTCTTTGTTCTCAATGCACTCATCTCACAGTGCGCTGGGAAACGAAAGGTAAACCACATTAAATTTGGTAATTTAAGGGACGTACTGCAGCTAATTGTCTTCATTTCTGATGCATAAGCAGAAACAAGTGACAAGAACGTCGCTGTTGATATAAACTTAAGCAAGACAACTATTATCCAATTTGATTATTATCATGACAACTTTGTTACAATTTTATTTTGAGACTTTATTCCACTGTTGAACACACACCTCTCTCAAATCTTTGTACTGATTTGGCCCTTTCATATCAAGTGGCCAATCCTTTCAAAAGCCGCTATCGCCTTGTTGGTCTGCCTGGCCGTCTCTTGAAGTTCATAGGACTCCACCCGGTCACTCTATAATTTTCACATTAGTTTATTAGAAGCATGTTTACTGTCTAATAATATAACTGCAAAGTGTATCACTTTCATAGATCATCATATTTTTTTACATTCTCCTGGATCGGTCAAAACGAACTATAAACTCATAAGTGTCAAAAATAAAGTTTTGTAACCTCTATTCATCACCAGGTGATGACGATAGTGATCCTGGTGATTGCAGCAGCGGCCGCAGCCGGCATCGACCTGACCGGGGAGCCGTTTTCAGGACTGGTGCTGTTCTTCATTTTCCTGACCACAGCGATGGTCTTTGGGATCATATCTTCGTACTTTGTGACGCTGTACCCTACGTCTTATAGGTAAGGTCTTCTCAACACTACTAGGTTACATGCTATTACCATTATAGTGACTAGGTACTCCATTATCGACGTGTGCACCAAAATTTCAAGTCAATTGGATCAACCATTGAAGAGTTCCCTCCTTTGGAAACTGTCCTAGCCGGGCTACTAGAGTTTATGGCACTGTCTTCTGATTTACATAAGTGGAAACTTGTATAAAATGTCGCTTCAATTGGTAGTCGGGAAGTGGATCAAATTTAACTTCCAACATTTGATGATTTGTCATCACATCACCTTTGGGTGAAAGGGTAGTGAAGTGAAAAACGAAACGTTCTAAATTGGTTACAGTTACAACATAATTACGGCTAACAGCTAACATCTTCAAAAGTACATTTCTTCGATACGGTTATCAGCACCAATTTATGACACAAGAAAGTTACATAAGTCTGATACGATACGACACTACTACATACTAGGGGCGAGAGGTCGCGTCAGATTTGCATGCTCCTGTGCAGCTAATATTCCTGCTGAAATCTGTTCTAAAATGAATTCTTCTGATTCTGACCTTCCACAGAGGAATGGTGGCCTGTCTGGGCATGATGGTGGCCCGCCTGAGCGCCTTCAGCGGCACCAACATCGTGAGCGCGGCTATGACGAACCACTGCTCCGGAGCCTTCTACGGCGGCTGCGGGCTCGTGCTAAGTAATTTCTGCTTCCCTAGTATCTTAGTCATAAGTTGTCTTCTCTAATATAGTAGTACTGTTTTGTATGACTTTATTGCATACTATACAAGTTACAGAATGTCATGAAGACAAGATCACTGCCTATTGGCAGACTTATTGGAGTTCGGGCAAATTACAGGATATTTATGACGTCTCATGAGAAACTTCACCTTCACTCTATCTACCTATCTATATTTAAAAAAAACGCTTTAAAATCCGTTGCAGCGTTTTAAAGAGTGAACGGGTCCGGAATACGGGTCCTACGTTACCCACTGCTACTGCTTGACCTCGGGTGTCATTTACACCCGGCTCGGCACATCCTTGGCCAGCACACTCGCCAGCTGCCCGGCGTACCCTGGGCCGAACACCACAGCCTGCCCATCCGTCCGCTGTCTACATCGCTACCCTAGGGGAGTACCGAACTACGGGGGTCAAACCAGACGGGCTTTCGTTCCCCGACCTAATTGTTTTTTTTAATAAATAATTTTTGATTTGTTGACGTTTCGGTTTTTATTTATAATCCACCTTTTGGGTCCCGAACGTCACAGCACATAAATAGGGACGGACAGACAGCGACAGCGACTTTGTTTTATAATTAGGTACTGATGGTGGTGTTCTTTCACAGGTGGAGCCATCGCAGCTTCATTCTTGCCTGGAGACGGTATACAGCCGAGCTGAAATGTTGTTCTTGGGATGAATGTTATAAAGATTATTTTAATTTAATAAAGTACCTACCTGCTGTTTCACCACACTAGTCTGTAATTATATTGTTTCATATTAAATAAGTAAATGTAAGTGATTAACTGGTTTTTATTTATATACTGGCTGTACCCACAACTTCGTCCGCGTGGAGTACTTAGTATTTCAGTGTGGGTAACTAAATACGCAGCATCTTATGCAAGTTTTCCCATATTACCGTATTTAATTTTATTCTCTCATATTCATGGAGGTACATTATTTTGCATTCTGCTCGCATCGCATTTAATTTTCCTACATGTTACATAGTTCAATGAAGTTATGTGACATTGTTATAAATATACAAATTAATATTTTGAGACAGTTCAATAGTGAAATAAAACGGAAACACTGACGTCTTTATATCGAGATTAGGTTGACATGTTTCAGGTCATATTTACGCCTTATATTACGCCGCTGCTCTTTCCGTGTGACTGCTTGACGCAACTGACATTGGCTGACAACTATCTACATTTTCGCAATTACATTTACTTTTATTGTCAAACGTCGGGTAGCAGTAGCACAAAACACGAACATCTGTCTCTAAAGGGGCTAGTACACATTCGCCGGTGTTGGGCCAGGCTTCGCAATGCACAAATGTACGCCACGATCACTTGACGTTTACACATTGGCGCATCGCTCATTGCTGCCTGGCAATCCACTCGCGACGGACGTGGAAGTAATCATGGCTCGGCTGCGACTATTTATGTTTACAAATATTACAGCAATGTGTATGTACCGCCACAAAGTTATAAAAAAATGCTGCCAAAGATCGACTCAGATAATCATATTTGTGTCGCAAATTGCGGGCTCTAATTGATGCATACATACATACATACATACAATCACACCTGTATTCCCGATTGAAACGACTTAAACGTTTCCTTCTTGCTCCACTGTATTGATATTTTTGATGTTTACCCGTCAGCGGTCGGCGACGAACTAAGCATTGGCCCAATGTTTAAACGCATAGGCCAGGCTACGCCACGATTCCTTTGAAGTGTGCCCGAAAAACCGACAACAATCCGATTGCGCGCCACGACAGGCCATTGCCGTGTGTTGGCGTGTGTTGGCCGGACCGTGATTGGCCCAATTGCGAAGCCTGGCCCAACACCGGCGAATGTGTACTAGCCGCTTAAAGGCACTTTCACTCCAACCACAGACGCAGTACAGGTACCTACCTATTGAGAATATTTTTCAAATTCTAGGGAACCGACCTCCACTATATCACAGAATAGATAATAGTACAAGTAACTATATCCACCACTCCGCTATCTTGAACGAAATTCGGATGCGGACCGTTTCAGTGGCGTCACGCACTTTCTACGTTATGAAATTATTTTTCCCAAACAATTTATCGCAATTCTTTTTGGCAATTGAATCTTTAGCAAAGTTACATTTTGTATTTAGTTCATTTGGTCAAACCATCATTAAATTTACTTAATTTTGGTCTTTGGCCAAATGTTTTGTTTTGTCGTAGTTATAGCAAAAGTCTGGCAAATTATAATTATTTTTTACTGTTGCGGTAACACAATAAATTTAAAAAAGACATAAGTATGTAGTTTGTACGATTTAGTATCAAAACAGTCAGGACTTACTAAGTATCTACATTATATCTATTCATATCTTTTTTTTTAATCATAACTCTTATTCTCCTAATTAAAAAAAAGTTACGCAAGCAAACGAATCGAACGAGCTAGAGTCCTCGGACGGAGCGGATACGACTCGGACAGGTTAGGTCCGAAGGCCGAGGTTAGTATTTTTTAATTTATTTTGGGTTTAGTACGTTAAGCTTAACGATACATTTGTCAAAAAAAATTGGGAAACTAAACATAAGGCCGTGGTCTGCTTCACCCGCCGCCCGCGACCGACAACGGCCCGCCGCCCGCGGCGTCTGAATAATAGTAGGTAAACGGAACGCCGCACGCGGCGGGCGAAAACGACCACTCCCGAGCATTCCCGAACATACCATTCAGACGCCGCGGGCGGCGGGCCGCTGTCGGTCGCGGGCGGCGGGTGAAGCAGACCACGGCCTAAGCAATTCATTTAATTATTTGCTAAACAATCAGTAGCCGAAAAAAAGGTTTACCTACTTAACTGAAAAATAAGTAGTTCTAACTAATAAAATTTTGAGAAAAAAATGCAGTGTAATAATAATAACTTTGGAGAACGTTCTTTGCCAAACATTTAGTAAACCCTATTGAGCGAGTCTCACAGTAGTTTTATGATTTGTGTGGTGTTTAGAATAACACTTCTCCATTTCTTCCGTGGATATCATGAGATGACTAAGGACAGAGGTTTAGGTATATTTTAGGTAACGGGCTAGCAACCTGTCACTATTATACCTCTTAACTTCAGACCTAAGAATAGTGCTGGAGATGACTACGAAACGTGAAATAGTCAAAGTTTTGACTGGGCAGTATTCCGTGTGATCTGCATACCCCATTTGGGGACATAGACGTGATTGTATGTATGTATGTATGTAAGTACATTGTAGTGAAGATGGTTGAAAGGCTACTTCTAGCAACATCTTAACAAAATCGCTATTGGAATTTCCTTATTTACATCAAATAACTATCCGAGTATGTAGATGGCTGGCCTTGCAAATAATTTATTGTAATCGTATACAAAAACATTGTAGACTGA
The DNA here is from genome assembly GCA_005406045.1 of Adoxophyes honmai. Classification (NCBI taxonomy): domain Eukaryota; kingdom Metazoa; phylum Arthropoda; class Insecta; order Lepidoptera; family Tortricidae; genus Adoxophyes; species Adoxophyes honmai. Next base: position 25,186 of record BHDV01069666.1, on the reverse strand, counting down.
TTTGTGGAATGGTCACTGGACTGGTAAATCTGGTTACGCGAGCCAAATTTCCTTCAAAATACTTGAAAATACACGGATTACGGATCGCTATAGATATGTCGCAGGCGGATTGTATAAACCGCCGTTTTACATAACGGCTAGGCGTTTTGCAAAACAGCGCCGTTTTGTAAAACGGCGGCTCAACGTTCAGCCGGATTGTAGTTGCGAAACGTTCTTCAAAAAGGCGGCCCACGTTTAGCCGCATTGTACTACTACTAAAATTGTAGGGTAACAATACTTAAGAAAATAAAGAATGCTAAATAAAATAAATATAAATAAAATAAACTAACCTAACCTAACCTAATCTAATGTAATCTAACCTAACCTAACCTATTAAAACCTCTAAATCCTCTACTGTTTATGTTAGGCAGCGCCACGAGTGTTAAAAATCTGAACTAAAAACGACAAAGTGGCGGCTAATCTCTCGCCGTATTACATTCTGCCTAGCCGTAATGAATAACGTTTAGCGCCGAATTCATTCCGGCGGTTTTTTATTCAGCCGCATTCAATCCGGCTAAACGTTGAGCCGCCGCATTACAAAACGGCGCTGTTTTGCAAAACGGCTAGGCGTAATGTAAAACGGCGGATTATACAATCCGCCTTCGACAGATACATCGCGCTTGTATACCCAAATAGGCAGAGCACACGAAATGATACAGATACTAAACCAGCGGTACTTAACCTTTTTGTCTGGCGACCCAAAATTCAAAAATATTGGAAGCCCGCGACCCAATCAAACATTAAAAACAAATGAAATGCAGTGATTGCGGTTTGTTTTTCAAAACATCCCGCGGGTCCCGCGACCCATCTCGATATGGCCTGCGACCCACGACCCAAATTTGGGTCGCGACCCGAGGTTAAGAAACGATGTACTAAACTATGACTACTTCGCGTTTTATAGCCACTGCTAGCAAAGTAACATTAAATTTGTGTATTTGGGACCTTACTTAGCACAGAAACGCGCGTGAGACAACACGCGCGCGGGATAGACTACCTTACACTTTCTAACGTCTCCAGTTAGACAGAGACAGGTATAGTCGATCTCGCGCGCATCTCTACTTGCGCCATAGAGGACAGAACCTATAGAGTACTAATGTCATTGAATTTGTTCGAAGACGATTCCGCCAAAGCATGGCGGCGTTCGCTGTGCTCTTATTGGCCGGCCCAAGATCGCGCGTAACGCAGTGGCTTTTTCCTCTCTGGTTATTGGCTCTTTACAGTTTCTGTGATAGTTTGTAAGTTGAAATAAACTGACGGTTTGCGGAACTGGGTGGTCATCATTGTTTCTGTAGCTGCTGTATCTTCTGTAGGTATATGGCCAGCCGTTTAGGCATGAAGAACTAACAGGCATACAAATATCAACTTTAGCTTTTTTATAATATTAGTGTGTTTAGAACCTAATGATTATTTGTTATTAGTTTTCTGAACTATTAATAGTTTAGAAATTAACATACAATGGTAAATTTGAACCTGAAACTAGAGTGAGACTCATACATACATACAGTCACGCCCGTGTTCTCAAATAGGCAGGCAGAGAACACGAAATGTGACACAGACGAAACTATGAGTAGGTATTCTACGCCTCGTAGATACCTCTAGCATAAATTTTAGGTTTGAAAACAGATGGAAGAGGTACCCGTATAATAGTGACAAGTTGCTAGCCTATCGCCTAAAGCACAACTAAACCTATTTCCTCAGTCGCCTCTTACGATATCCACGGAAAAAATGGAGAGGTCTTATTCTATCCCGACACCATACAGGAATTTATGTGCGAAATCGAATTTGAATTCACAACGAACTATACGGTGAAGAGCAGTGGCGTAGCTAGCATGGGTGACACCCGGGGCGGATATTGTAAGAGGCAAAAGAGAATTCGATAGAAACGGTGAAAATAAAAAATATTTTTTTTACCTTTTCTAATTTTTCATTGACTACTAAAGTTCACAGCCGGAGCGGACCGCCCCCGCCCCCCCCCCCTAGCTACGCCACTGGTGAAGAGTACACACATTGTTGAAGTAATTCCACAATGTTGTGTGAAGTTCCTAATACGCGTTGGGCCTGTGTGGAAAACACAGCCCAACCCAAAAAAACTCATACTGAAAGGGTCTATGTCCAGCATCGGTCTAATTATATTCAGCCTCAATTAAAAATGTTCGGGAGTGGATCATCTGTGTACACAGTACTATTACCTATTTTATAGTGTCTAGTTGGACAGGATGCCACTCGGATTGTACACGTGATAGTATCGAAACTAATTAAAGGGGACCAGTTTTTGACACGTGAGTATGTTGTATAATACTTAAACTACATCCTCCATTACCTGTGCTATTTGAATTATCAATAAAAATTACTTTGCTTGTGGTGTCAAGTTTAGGTTTTATATCTCCATTTTTTGCGTGAATATAGTAAGAGGCAACTAAGGAAACAAGTAACCTGTATTATCCTACAAGTTGCTACAAATCGTGGTATGGTTTTATCTATGTACTCATTAGCTTTATTAGCTGTCATTCGTATGCTCTACCTCCCCCATTTGGGAACATAGGCGTGATGTATGTATCCGTATGCACGAATACCTAACTACTGAACCTCGATATTCAAAACCATACCTTTTCTCCTACTTGTCTTACCTAATCGCCTCTTACGATATCCACGGAAGAAAAGATACGTTATTCGAAACATTGGTGACTACCAATCTTACCTACGTGTTATAGTTTTATCAGTTTTATCGTCTATCGAATGGCCTCAATAAAATAATTAATTAATTAATTTTAGTTATATCAGGAAACGCACGCATTTGACCAAACGAGGATAAAATGTTAGTCTTGGACTTTTTTTAGGGTTCCATATCCAAAGGGTAAAAACGGGACCCTATTGTTACTGAGTCCGTCCGTTTGTCACCAGGCTGTATCTTAAGAACGGTTATAGCTAGACAGTTGAAATTTTCCCTGATGATGTGTTTCTATTGCCGCTAAAACAACAAAATACTAAAAATAAAATTCATAATAAGTATTTTAAATTATTTAAGGTTGGCTCCCATACAACGATTATGATCTTTTTGTAAAACACAGGGCGCAATGACCTGAAAAGCGATGAAAATTTTTCGCTCACAAGATCAGTAAGTAATATAAAATTCCAGAAAATATTATAGGTACAAGGGTTTTCTGACGCCTGTACCCGACCACTGGTTAAAATATTTACTGTTGGAAATTTTACGGATAACTCACGTTTATTAAATCGAGTTTAGCTCGACATACATAACATACATAACCGTCACGCCTTAAGCCTTGCCCAAACCTGCGCGACCAAAGCGACTGCGAAGCGGGAGCGTCTACCGCGCGACGGACGCTACCCATATACATACATCTATGGCGCTTTGCATACCTAAGCGACCGCATCGCGGGACGTTTCCCTTTGCAGACGCTCCCGCTTCGCAGTCGCTTTGGTCGCGCAGGTTTGCCCGAAGCTTTATTCCCTGCGGGGTAAACAGAGACAACAGAGCGCCATTCGGATCTATTCTGAGCTCGACATTTATACCTAATATATTTACATTTACTGTCAACTAGCTGTGCCCGCGACTCCGTCCGCGTGGACTTCGATTTAACTCTGGCAACTAATAATAATAACTCTGATTCTCAGATACTGTCTGTTCATTTGTACGAATTAATATCAAGAAAAGAAAGTAAACTTGAATGCTTCAGAGCAAAATACACGAAACGCAAAACACATACACGATACGTTTTGTGAAACTCGGAACGTGCAAAATTGGTTATATTATGGGTGTTTTACAGGAAAAAGTTAACTTTGAGTATTAGATATAAGTAACAATTAGTTATAAAGCTTCTCTGTACACGATGTTACACATGGAGCCGGCGAGAATCAAAGCGTAGAGTTTCATAGGGTAGGGACCTCTTCGACGTACTGCTTACGCCAAGGTTTTTCGCCGAGTTGGTTCACGGCACCTCTTGGTCGTGCAGTCGGTGCGGCGGCGGCGGTCACTTCAGTCCCAGGGAAACTGCCTTTTTTTTGGGCGGTGGGAAAATGCTTTACGCATACCGCCACGTCTTGGGGACGACGCGACAGTTATGTAGGGCTCTCCTCACAGGAAGGCATACCGATTAAAAAACCCACCGATGGTTCCTGACCGCCGGATTAATAGGCGTCGGGGGGTCCCTAGGGATGCACCAGCTCACTTTTTCGTCGCGTGGGTGATATTCATCGACGAAGTGAAGTAGGCTGCGTCGCCGGCGAAAAGTCCCAGGTGGACGTCACCGATCACCGGAGAGTCGTCGATGAAGAGAACATAAAGGGCCGGTGACAGGTCTCGACGTGTCTTCTTTCATTTAGGAAGGAGGCCAGAGCGCGGACGATTCTCGGCTCGGCCAGGAAGTGAAGCACTCTCGTTAACTGCAGGGTTCTGGAGCGCGCTCTACGAAAGCCGAACTGTTTGGGGCGCGGTGTTATGCGTGGTTGCAGATGTTTTAGCATTAACCTTTCGAACACCTTGGCGGTGGTGCTGAGGAGCGCGATCGGTCGATGACTCTCCGATTTCTGTAGATTCTTCCCGAGCTTCGGTATCATTATCAACCGACCGAGCTTCCAGGCCGTCGGGAAATGGCCGGTGCGCGTGACTCCGTTTAAGATTCTACTCATCGCCGCGATGATCCATCGCGGTAGATGTCGCAGGGCCATGTTCGGGATCGTGTCGACGCCAGGTGTTTTCTTTGGGCTAGATCTCTTTAGCTCCCTTTCCACTTCGCTGGGCGAGACGATAACCGGGTTGTCAAGGAGGGTTTCGATGGGTGGGGTGAAGTATCTCTCCAAGTGTTCGCTGACTGCTGCTGTATACTCGGCGTCGTCCCATGGGTTCGGCTGCGACTACTTCTCGAGGCACTCGGTGAAGATCTCCGCCTCGTCTTCCGCTTTGTACCATATTTGGCCGTCCCGATCTCGCAGTGGTCTCGTTGGCGTCGGTGTTGCGCTCAGCTGTTTAGAGAGGACGTCTCCGTCTACCGATGCGATGTGGCTCTACCAAGCCTCTGTAGCATGCAACTTCAGTTCTTCTTTGGCCTTTTCTACCAGGGTCTTTAGGGAAGGGCATCTAGTCAGCTGCCACCGCCGCCTCAGTTGGCGGGTACGCTGTATGGGATTCTGGATCTGGGTTGGGAGTGAGTTTCTCCTCTCCGTTTCCGGAACAGTGTATGTAGCTCGACTAAGCGACATCTGGATGTTGGCGTCCAGTGTGTTGGCGGCTTCTTCCACATCCACAGTGGATAAGGCCGTCCTGCACCATCTCAGCAGTCACTTTTTTGCTAATTGCGAAGTCTATGACCTGCTCCAACCCGCTCGCAATGCAGTAATTGGTCTGTTCTTCGGGTCCCAAGATTGCGGCTTTCTGGATCGCCCTTCTGGCGGTATCTGTGTTGATGGAGTGGCGGGCTGGATGTCTGACGATGAGATCACCCGCCAGGATGACCTGCATGGGTGCCATGCCGTGATGTTGGCCATGCCACGCCAAGTTCTGCCGTGACGTTGGCTGGTGATGCCGCCGGTCTGTAGGCCGCATAGATCCGTAGTTCACGCCCCTCCAGTAGGACGTCAACTTCCAAGATGTTCAGGGTGTTGAGTGGTTTGGGTTGGCCGCGGTGGAGCTCGCGGCGCGCTTTATAATAGTGCTTGACGCGCCTGTGCACGTCCAACTTAAAATGATCCCTATTTTGTACGGTTTAGTATATTAATGCCAGCTCATCTTATGTTGGACGTTCTTTTCGTGTGCTATCTATTTTTTTTTCATATGCAAGTTCCATTTTATCATTTAAAGGACTATAAATTACAAAACTTCAATGCTTTCACTGAAGTTTTCGATAAATGAACATGAAATCAACAACGATACTTTCAAGCACTAATTGATAAATTCTTAAAATGGACGTAACTTTTTTATTTGTTAATCGATTTAAATAAAATATACCCTATATGTTAATCCGAAAAAATGCCTATACATCAGTGAAAACCGCAACCTTCTACGTTAAGCCGTTTTCGAGATTAGCGCGCACAAACAAACAGACAAACAGACAAACAGACAAACAGACAAACAGACAAACAGACAAACAGACAATAATTCTAAAAACTTTTGTTTTGGGTTCTATTACGCTAATAAATAGCTCTAGCAACAGTTTTTCTCAAATATCTTCAATGTACAGACACGGACTTGTTACAGATTTATTATATGTATAGATATAGATAGAAGAATAGATATAGATTTCCGACCATCCTGTTTTGATAAACAAATGGCTAAAGATCAGCTGGTGATAATCTTGTTCACGGCAGTTTAACCCGGGGTTAGCGACAGTCCTTGAATGATTTATGACAAAGTGATGCCTCATTTGCGGTTAATATTTAATTTCAATAAGTAACTAGCTTTTTAACTAAGAATTCCAGTTGACAACGAACTATTAATTTTCCTCACTTTCCGTCTCTCATACTGGTCTGAAAATTGTTATACACATTTTAATGGATAAACATTGGAGCAAATACCGCCGCTTTTGATAAACTTTCGCAAAGAAGCAATTGGCGTCACGGCTGACATAGCGAAAGCCTTTTTACAGATATCGTTATCTCCTAGTGACAGGGATTACTTGCGGTTCTTATGGTGGTTAGATGTAAACGAGATTCTTTGTTTTTCATTAATAACGCAGATCAAATGGAATTTCTTAGTTCCTAGCACCCCCTGGTGGGGTGGGTTTTATGAGCGCTTAATCGCTGTGGTCAAATCACTATTAAGACGTGTTTTAGGGCGAGCGTCGGTTACGTTAACAGAACTAGTTACCATATTGTGCGACTGCGAAGCTACCATCAACAGTAGACCGCTCACTTATGTTGATTTGAGTGTCGACGGGCCGCGTCCTTTAACCCCAGCGATGTTCATACAACCTTTATTTTCTCACGACGTGGCAGATGTTGACCAGGTTGATAGGGATACCTTAAACCTTCGCGCGAGATACTGTCAAAAGCTACGACAGGATCTTAGACAGCGTTTCAGGTCTGAATATTTGAGCACGCTCGTGCAACCGCGACTTCCAAGGTTGCGTGACTTCAAAGTAGGCGATGTCGTTCTCGTAGAGGTACCATCCGATCATAGGAGAGTGAATTGGCCTCTGGGCGTCGTGACAGAGGTTTTCGGAGGAAAGGATAAAGAAAAACGAGTTGCTCGAATTCGCACTGCTACTGGAGAGCTGGTTAGGCCCGCGCAGCGACTCTACCCACTTGAAATTTCTTCTGCAGACATCTTAGAGCATATCAACCGACCTCATACGAGACATGACTCGTTGACTGCGACTGGACAAGATGTAGACTTAACTGACAAATCATCAGACTCCAATACGACTCTACAAGAAAAAAAAAAATTACCACACGGTCTGGACGAGTCGTACGACAGCCAACTAGGTTTAAGGATTTTGAATGATGGTTTTTCAAACATGTTAAATAATTAGTTTAGTCTTTAACTTGTCATTGTTGTAATTTTGTACAGTTTTTGCTACAGTTATTTTATGTAGAAATTGTTGTTAGATTGTTTGTGTTTTCAACCTTCCGGTTTCTTTTGCCGGGGACTGTCGCGCACTCTAGCGGTATTATAAATGTAAACACTACCTTAAAATTGTGTCTGTACTTAGGTTAAGCCGGGTTGCTAAGCGGCCCATTTTTTTCTAACAATACTCTAATTGAAATGTCTACCGAAAGGAAATAAATCTTCTTATACTACAAATCGTAGATGTTTCTTTACATGGCACCCTCCCTATTGGCGGCGATTTGGGAGAAATTTTTTATCTCTATTTTTAGTTTTAGATTTAATTTTAGTTCTAATTAAGTTTGTTTTTAGTATAAGTTATTTATAAGCTTTATTGTTATTTACCTACTTAAATGTTTCTCTCATACTTGAAAAGAGTAGTAAATATAAATGAAATAACTCAAATTGGCGGGACGACTTGGAGTTTGAGTGATTGGTGGGTAGTTTATAAAAACCGAGACGAATGGAAATCTTGGGGGGAGACCTTTGCCCAGCAATGGGACACTAATCCTGACTTACACTAATAAAATAAAAACTCGAAATGTATTGAGTTGATTGGATGATTGCATGGACTTGAATTCGTGAGCCACCGAAACCTTTTCAAAGAGAAAATCACAACGATTTTCCTTTTTTACTGTTGCGATTACTTTGAAATGTTTCATTTCCCGTATTCATTTGCATGTCTAAATTTGTCGAACACTCTATTTGTTGAAATGTACCTTGGCTTTCTGTTTTTAACAACAAACAGACAAAAGCCTCTTAACCGCAAAGTAAGGTAGTTACGTTCATCTGTCAAATCAACACTTTAACGAAAAATAAATGTTTTCGAGAATGATTGATGTAAACAATTTTTTTAACGGCACGTGACGACACCGAGTCGCGGAGGTCACTGCGGAATAGGTTCAAGTTTTATCAAACATTTACAGCTGTAAAAAATGTGCGTCAATTCACCATGTTGTATTTTGTTGATCATATTTCAAAAAAAAAATAGTATGTTTTTTTTTGCTTAGAATCATCAGCGCCATCGCGCTAAATGATGAAGTGTCCAAAATGAAAATTTAAAGTCTGCAATGTTGCTTTTTAGTTAGGTACCTGGGTGATGTTGAGTTTAAACACCTCTCTGTTTCTTAGGTACCGCCCCTAGCTAGTAATCTCTGTAATATGGTCGTGTTATCAGATATTTATGGAGCCTTGTTGTGTCAGATGTTGGTGCTAGTAACTGTACAGGCCTCCTCTCTCCATGAGAGGGCTGCGTTTAATTTTAGTTACCACGTTTGCTTTATGCGGATTCGAAATTTCGCAGCCACCTGCGAGATTCCTGGCAGTTTTGTCATTCTCCGAATAGCTCCTGGTAAAAATCTTGCACGTGAATTATAACAAAAAACCCAGAGCAGAGATTTGGACACCCTGCTTTGCACACACACACACATGCACACACGCACGCAGACACGCACGCACTAGTAATATGTGCGATGTGATGTAATACTGTGTTGTGATGTGCATACATACATAACATCACGCCTATTTTCTCAAATGGGATAAAACACACGCAAAGTTAAAAAGTCAAAACCATGACTCTTTAAATTACCGAGCCACTTTTGGTTAAAGATTTATGTAGGTTTAAACGTAGATGGAAGAGGCATAAATAATAGTAATAGGTTGCGTGAAATAGTCATCGTTATGTCTGTGAAGCGTTTTTTGTGCTCTGCCTACCCCTATTGGGAATACAAGCGTGATGTTATGTTATAGGTTGCCAGCTTGTCTTCTATCTCCTTAGTCGCCTCTTATGACATCCACGGAAGAAACGGAGAGGTGTTATGTGATGTGATGTCCCTTCTTCGTTCCCTCATCACGTGTGGCCCTTATACGAATGCCAAAAAGTTGCATATTCATTTCTTTACACTCTCGAATTTCGACTGTCATGCCGCCATGTTGTTTTCATGCGAACTTGTTGACGTAAGTCGGGCGTCACTTGCTGGCTCGCCTTGACCAGCAAGGCCAGGTTCAAGATCTCTGCAGCTGTCATAGGTTTGACGAGACCGTGTGCAACTCGGTGGGACCATGTCGCTCTCAGTCGGTACCCTTCGTGATCTTAAAACCTCGATATCTATACAGGGTGGCCGGAAATGTTCCGTGGTCACTTCTTGCATTTTTTAATGTTTTCAAATTGGCCTACAATATTTATTAAAGTATTTTATTATTTTGGCTATATCTAAACCTATGTCCTTAGTCGCTTCTTATGACATTCACAGAAACGAATCCGCAGAAATGGAGTGGTATTATTCTAAACCCGACACCACACGAGACAAAAACTCTAAAACTTTAGGAAAGTAGCTATTCTAACAAAAGACGTGCTCATTTTTTTGTCTTAAATCACAATTATGAACACCACCACCACCAGTATTTTTTGCAATTTTCAAAAAGTATGTATAGAACAGCGTTTAGTAAATTTTAGGCAACAGGTTAACAACCCGCCACTGTTACGAGTATATCTCTATTAACTAAAAAAAAAAAAAACTGCTAAATAAAACCACGAATGTTGTATAGCACCCCGTAAACATTATTTTGTTTTATGTTCAGCATTTGTTGTTATAGCTGCAGTAGAAATACATAATCTGTGAAAAGTTCAGCAATCAGATACTTACAACCTGACGACAGACGGACGGACGGACGGCAAAGTCTTAGTAATAGGGCCCCGTTTTCACTCTTTACATACTTACATACATACATACATATTCTCACGCCTGTATCCCCATTCATTACCCTAAAAAATAATGCTGTAAGTTGCTACGGAACCTAAAATGGTCGACACTTTGTCGACGAATCGTTTCGTGTGGAAAATACTTAGTGGAAAGTAACTTGGAAAGATTTTACGTGGTGAGTATAAATTAGAACAACGCTTTTCCGAGTAAAAGCCAGTTGAAATCTGGCCAAATTTACTGCCGACCACATACTATTTAATAAATTTGATGAGGCCCATATCTTGTCAAAAATTACAACCGACAATCAGACGAGACTTTAGTTAGAAAAGTCCTCGCTTCACCTAGAATATAATTTTAAAGTGATCTTTCGCGAACTGCGATTTTTACATACAATGTAATATTGACTTTGAGGAACAAGCAGCCAAGTTTTTTGCCCATTGTTTTTCTACACGAATTATTGAAATCCTGAACAAAATGCGTCAGCACTCATCACATCACGTTTTACGAATACATAATTAACTAATGATTTAATTCATATCAGTTAACTGTCACTACGGGCGTGATTGACGAAAAGGTTCAATATTTTCACAGGTCACTTGAGAACTTGAAAAAGGGTCACCACCGATATACATATGTAGATGGTAGAGGTAATATAATAGTGACAGGTTGCTAGCCTGTCGTCTTTTACGACATACACGGAAAAATTGGAGAAGTGTTATTCAAGACCAGACACCACACAAACCCGAAAATGACGTGTAAAATTGCTCTTAGGGGCCTAACTGCTTGAGTTTTGGATTTGGAATTTTGAGCAAAGATTGGTCAGGTTTTCCATAAGGTATTGAAGTTGGCCGTCGATTAAAAATGTAATTAAGATCTTCCTCAATTCTCCAAATCCCAAAACCATAAAAGAATCGACCGCGTAAGATTTCATCAATAAACATTAATTATAAGGACGGCCCGGCGACCGGTCGCTGACGCGCGGGATTTGTTTACTTGTACTTACCACTACTTATAAGTTACATAGGTACATAATGTACATATTCTCACGCCTGTATTCCCGAGATGGGTAAGCAGAGCACATAAATTAAAAAATTCAGTGCCACGTCTAGCAATTTCAGGGTATCCAGATGGTTAAACGTGATATTGCAGTGACAGATTGCTAGCCCATCGCCCACAATACACTAACCCTTTCCCAGAGTCGACTCTTACGACACCCACGGGAAGAAAGGGGGAGGAGCTATTCTAACCCGGCACCACGCACGTTTTCAACACCATAAGTTTTCCTTCGCAAACCGAAGTTTTTAAATAAAAATGTACCTGAACCCACTTGGCCGCCTCTTACGATTTCCCCGGAAAAAATTCATAGGTGTTCTTGTAAACTCGACATTCCAATGCTATTCTTTAGGATTCCGTCCCGAAAGGGTGAAAACGGGACCTTATTACTGAGACTGAAACTTCGTTGTGGGCTTGTGGGTCTGTCTGACTGTCACCAGGCTGTTTCTTACGAACCGTACTAGCTGGACTGTTGAAAAAATTTTTTTTCTTTGAACAAATTACACTAATAATGTAATTTAGTCCCAAATTAGGCAATGCCTGTGCTATTTGTATAGTCACGACATCAGCAAGAAGTTTTGTGGTTGTAGCGATGCATGAACTTACTTCCACCAATATCTGGCCAAGTTTATTTCCGATCAACCGGCTTGGCACAGCAAGGCGCGAGATAAACTATACCTGACACTGTCTAACTAGAGATGTCAGAAAATGAAAGGTAGACTATCCCGCGCGCGAGGCGACGAGTGTGTTGCCGTGGTAAGCCTTCAGACAACGGACAAACTTACTTCGGCATACATATTTACTAGCAGCGCCGTGTATTTCGTCAATTCAAGTAAGTTACTTGTTTTCGATATCGCCAGCGAAAGCAGTAACTGTAAATGTGTAAACCCATGGTAATTGACTGTCGCGATCGGCTCCCCGCTTCTTGAACTTAACAGTACTCATGACATGATGTGTGATTTGCGTAAGTAAATTAGTTATTTGTTTTCGTCTCAAGCAAGGTTTTTACAATATCCACTTAAAAGTAAAAAAACGGCCAAGTGCCAGTCGGACTCGGACTCGAAGGATTTCGTACCAAAAACCTCAATAATCCACGTTTTTATAGAGCAAGCTATAAGCTAGACTTAAACTTAAAAGCTAAAAAAACATGCTCGAAAGTGACCACGGAACGTGAAATAGCAATGGTTTTGTCTACGTAGCGTTTCGGATGCACTGCCTTCACCATTTGGGAATACAGGCGTGATGTATATGCAATTATACATAAGTAAATATAAAAAAAGAAGTGTAAATAACGACCGCCAGGATTATCCAACGCGGTCGGAATCGTGATCGCATTAAAACCAAACTCACTCTAAAATCGCGTAAACGGCGTAACGACATGACCGCGAAACCCATGCCCAAGACACGTTTGAAGCCAATGATTTATTTACCAACTAGGTAGCTGTGCCCACGACTGCGTCCACGTGGAATAGTGGACTTTGGGTAGCATTTTTAGGGTTCCGTACCCAAAGGGTAAAAACGGGACCCTATTACTGAGACTTCGCTGTCTGTCCGTCCGTCCGTCCGTCTGTCCGTCCGTCTGTCTGTCACCAGGCTGTATCTCACGAACCATGAGAGCTAGAGAGTTGAAATTTTCACAAATGATGTATTTCTGTTGCCGCTATAACAACAAATACTAAAATTAAAATAATTATAATAATTAAGGGGGGCTCCCATACAAAAAACGTGTTTTTTTTGCTATTTTGGATCTATTTAAATAACTGTAACAGGTAAATACTTGAAATGCTCACAGAATATTTAATTAAATATTTACTTTAAACGGAAATAATTAAAATAAAATAAAATTAGTATTTAAGGGGGGCTCCCATACAAAAAACGTGTTTTTTTTTTCTATTTTGGATCTATTTAAATAACTGTAACAGGTAAATACTTGAAATGCTCACAGAATATTTAATTAATTATTTACTTAAAAAGGAAATAATTAAAATAAAATAAAATTAGTATTTAAGGGGGGCTCTCATACAAAAATTCTGAATTTTTGCAGTTTTTGGTACGGAACCCTTCGTGCGCGAGTCCGACTCGCACTTGGCAGGTTTATTAATTATTTACTTGAGCTAAGTATTTTTTGTATGGTTTTATCGTAAAGTGTATTTTTATAAAAATATATCTAATCAACAGCCCAAATAGGTTTCAAGCTTTAAAAATTACAAAAAATCCGTACAACCTTTCAACATCTTGCAACATTTTTAGCATTAAAAAGTAGCCTATATGGCTGTGTGAGAGAAAACCATTTTACTTAATATAACTGTACCTACTCGAGCCTTAATGAAGGTACCTCCCCTTGAGCGTACTTGCTCGTAGGTAACGAAATAAATTAAAAAAGAAAAGACGCAGAAAAACGTGTTTTCTCATTGAATATTGACGACCTTTTTTCACATTTGTTGACGGAATCGCGTCACTATCCATCACTCCACCCCCCCTTACAATTGCTATGATGTCAGGCGCGTAACATCGAAAAAAATCTAAGTCATTGGTCAGCAACCGCTACGTACGGCGCACGCGTCTCCGAAATAGGCTTCGGAAACGATCGGAAGCTTTCGGGTAGTTTCGGGAATGACAGTTGACAGTGCGTTCAAGTGAATTTTGGATTGATTGTATGAGTACTAGTGAGTGCAAAGAGATTTATTTGGATTTTGAAAAGGATTGCCCCATTTGTCGAAGGGACGCAGGTGCGTATTTTTTTTTTATTTACAGAAAATGTTACAATATTCGTTATTGACATATTTGAATTCTTTTGACACTTACACGGTGAATTTGACTAAAAAACAATAAAATTCTATCTAAGTCAAGCTTTACTCGCGCATAAAGAATTATTTCATATGAGAAAAATAAATGAAAGTGACTTATCCCAGGATTAAATTATCTTATCTTTTCGTTGAATAGGCCTTTAGTCGTTTTTTGTCATTGCGTAAGGTAGTTTTAAACTTCACAATCTTGATAGCTTTATAATGGCACCATTTTTATCGCTTGGGCTGCTGAATTAAGGTAAAAGTTGCTATTGGATCTGTATCTGGTAATTGAACAATTAGCCCTAACTTTCACAAATAAATATAGCTATACAATTGTAATTATAACTTTTAACCGGCATAGGTATGACTTAAGTTCGTGCTTCGTATTTTCCAGATAAAAGGGATGAGTGATCTTACCCCCACTACAAAAAATCATGCCAAGTTTGGCGTCAAGAATTATCCTAAAAATTAATAACTCAAAACACCCCAAAAAGATACAGGGCACATTGACCTCCTAATACCCAACGGATTTGAGTGATAAATTATTGAACGTTATTGAATGGAACATAATTCTACGATGTTAGCAAAACCGGGTTGTAAATTTTATCTATCTACCTACTTAAATCGATGTTATGAATATAATCTTTACACAATGTCACGATCTCAAGTAAACAATGTTGCAGTGGTAATATTAGAAATACATAGTAGTAGTAGATAAACGCGTGTGTAAACACAATGTACCTAATTTATTCCTAGATTCCAATGTGTAGCTCACACCTTTTAGTACCAAAAGACCAAAACAGGGGTCTTATTCTCTGACGTAGGTAGTGAATTAAATTCTAGCATGTTTTGTAGCCTAGCCCCGCGTAGTGCCGAGTTAGAATAGCACCTCCCCCTTTCATTCAAAGTCTATTTTAGTTTTAATTTTAATTAAGAAATGTTGTATTTTTGTTATAGCCTATTTCCTACACAATGTATTTTGTTTTTTGGAATAAAGGAACTAACTAACTAACTAACTTTCTTCCCGTGTGTGTCGTAAGAGTCGACTCTGGGAAAGGGTTAGTGTATTGTGGGCGATGGGCTAGCAACCTGTCACTGCAATATTACGTTTAACCATCTGGTTGCCCTGAAATTGCTAAAAGTGGCACTGGATTTTTGAACTTGTAGGGACACCTAGCGCCATCTATCATCGAGTGGCAGAACTTCTACTGTCAAGAAAAAAGGAAGCCTACATCGTGCTATCGAAGTTTCGACGAACGGTTGCATTAATACAAATTCCAACTTCCTCTCTTCGGACTTCGGTTCCCAGGCATAACATCTGCCTGGAGAGAGATCTCTCTATTGGAGTCTTTCCCAAAAACGCATTTGCTCTGCCTACCCCTCTTGGGAATACAGGCGTGAGAATATGTATGTATGTACGTTTTGTAGGCATTAAGTTGAGAGATTCGTCATAGTCACAGGTTGCTAGTCTGTCGCCAAAAGTATACCGTAACCTATTTCTTTAGTCACCCCCTAAAGAGGAGTTATTCTAAACGACACCACACGGAAAACCCTCTGCATGGGGGTCGTGAAAAAAATCCGGGAAAAAACCTTACAGCGGTTTTCAGACGCGATACCCAACCACTGGTTAAAATATTTACATTCAATTTCCGGCCATCCTGTATATGTACTGTCACGAACAGGGATTGTTGCGCCACTTGCCACTGTTCGCAATTTAGACGTGTAATCAATGACCGATGTGACAGACTAGATGTCAGCTATTGGATTAGTATTACACGACCAAGTTACAAACATAGGTAAGTGGCTCAACAATCCCTGTTCGCGAAGATACATAAAGTTATTAAAATACTCACGATTCTAAACGAAAATCGTCTTTTGGGTTTATTTAATTTACAAGCTTGTATCGTTAAAACGTGCGTCAAAAGACTTATGTACTTGTATCAAGCCTTTACTCGATCTGATGTCATTATTTGCATTTATTTGTCACGAATCAACGTAATGGTCGCTTTCATTCATTATTCACAAATATACATACATACATAAACATCACGCCTGTGTTCCCAAATGTGATAGACAGAGCACACGAAACACTATAAAATCAAAACCGTGACTATGATACGTTTCTTAGACCCTTTTAGTACAATTTTGGTTTTACAGTAAATGAAGGCGATATAATAGCGACAGTTTGCTACGTTGCTAGCCTGTCGTTTAAGGCATACCTTAACCTTTATACAAAGTAAAATCTGCACAGTTACACCATGACAGCTTCTACTCGCCGAATGCAGTCGACGTCATCGTATGCACCACATTATGTGTTTTCACCTTAAAACCAATAAATGTATGCTAGAAGTGGCCACGAAACGTGAAATAGTCATCGTTTAGCTATGTAGCATTTTGTGTGCTCTACCTACCCCTATTGGGAATACAGGCGTGATGTTATGCATACATACAGTGTGGAGCGAACAGAGCAAGTAATCAGTCCAATCATTGCACCATAGAGGCTAATAAATATGGATACTTTTTACTACTGATAAGCAGTTGAATTGGGTCTGAATCGTGCCGAAGATGAGTCATCCTGTAGATACAGTCTATCTCTTGCGCGTTTTGACTCCTGCCTTGCACACTATACTATGAAATGAAAAAGTATTTAAAATTTTGAATTGAGAATGTTTTAGAACTATTGTAGGTATAATTATCATGTCGCTGGCAGTTAATAAAGCTTATTTGATAATACTTAAAAATAAACTCAAGTTAAGTTTTATAGGATTGATTACTACAATGAATCGAGATCAAAACTTTCTCAAACCTACGATTATACATTCAAATACTTGAATTAACCTTAATACCTACATTATTATTATGTAATAAGTATGTATACATATAGTATATGTATACACGGCATAGAAATTTTCAAACAAATTTTATGATTCCATTCTTAATAGGTATTTGTTGAAAAATTGAAAACTTTGTTTTGATTGAAAGAGCCCATGATGGTGTATGAAAAACCAATTTTTACATATACACACAATCACACCTAACCTCTCGTATGCTACGGAGCAGATCTGCTCCATTTTAAGGATATCTTTTTTTTTATTTTTACTTTAATCACCATAATTTGTAGATATTGAAACAGAAGAGGCTCGAATGCAGTATTATTTTTCATTTCCCGCATACGAGGGGTTAAAATGTATATCCAAATGCGATAGGCAGAACATACGAACTTTACCTAAACAAAATTATGACCAAGTATTTCACGATATATATATATATATTAAACCTTTATTCGGACCAAGTATTAAAGACATATACAGTATTACTAGTTAATAAATTTACAAATGTATTTGCTCTTTTATTCATATATTTCTTCTTTTTTCCATTTTTGTGTGTCCGTTTGCCAAGTGGCAAAGGCCTCCTCCAATCTTCTCCATTCTGGCCGTTCTTTGGCCACTCTACCCCATGTTATTCCCGCGACCTGTCTAATGTCGTCGTCCCACCGTCTCTGTGGTCTTCCTCTTTTCCTTTTTCCATTCCTTGGGTACCAGTGTGTGACTACTTTGCTCCACTTTTCTTTTCCCCTAACCAAGTGTCCTGCCCATTTTCACGTTACGGAGTCATAATTTTCGGCACAAAAACAGTTGAAAAGGGTATAATTATTAATAGTGATAGGTGCCTAGCCTGTCGCCTAAAATATTCCCTAATCTATTTTCTAAGTCGGCTCCTAAAGCGTCCACTTGTCGGTATAATACGCATCGGACGTATCGCACGCAACGGATTGTAGTATTCTTTGTATAGAAACTCATTCAAGTGCGTCCACCTGTCCGCATGGTACGCATCGCATTTCGCCATACACCTGACTGAATCCGATGCGTCCGATGCGTGCGATGCGGACCTGTGGACGGCTACCATAAGACATCTTCTGTCATTCTAGCCCGACTTCACACAGGGAGCCAATTTTTATTCAAATTCACATACAAAGATACTTAAGAGGATTATTATTATTTTTTGTTTTTTTGTTTTATTTAATAAAACAAAAAGTATCGATACTACTCAAGTATCGATACTTTTTGCGGATCCCTAGTTCGTATTCGTATCGTACTTATAGTTTGTTACTGTATTACTGTAAATTACCTTCGTAAACTGTTTGATTTTTGTTTATATAACTTTATTTTATTTTAATCGTGGAAAGAGGATTTAAAATCGGAAAGATAATCTATCTATATCTACTATATAAAAATAAGTCGTGTTTTCCTTCCTGACGAAATACCTCTAGAACGCACGAACCGATTTGGCCAATTCTTTTTTTTAAATGTTCGTTGAAGTTCAGGGAAGGTTAGTAAAATGAGAAAGTGTGGAAAAAATTAGTGTAACATACTAAAAAACTAAAAAATCGTTCTCCCATACAAATTTTATCAAGTCGAAAAAGCAGTAAGCGCCGCAATGTTTCATACATCTTACGCGTTTTTGTTAAATTGGTCTCTGTTCAAGTTGAAGAAAGGCGGAAGCGCCGCTGATTTTCATACATCTCAAGCTTTTTTGCGAGCAAATAGGTACTTTATATTATACCACGACTGAAGTCGTAAAGGCGATAATTCCTTACATTTCGTTAGTAAATTAACCCTTATTCCCTAAGATAAGATATAGTGAACTGTCAATTTTTGACATTATTTACGGCATATTATCACTAGCCAGCTAGCCACTTAGCCATATAAAACCTATTTGGATGTTTAGGTGTGTTGACATATTGTTGGTTTATGAATAACTAGCTGTGCCCGCGACTCCGTCCGCGTGGATGAGTGACTATCCCCCCCCGTTTTTTCCACATTTTCCAATATTTCTTCGCTCCTATTAGTCGCTGCGTGATGTTAAATAGCCTAAAGCCTTCGATTCGTCAAAGAAGATTAATTGTCTTTTTACTATTTACTAAAACGCCCTCGAATAGCGCGCAAAATTAAAATACAAATTACATACATATCCTCACGCCTGTATTCCCGAGAGGGGTAGGCAGAGCACATGAATTAAAAAATCCAGTGCCACGTTTAGCGATTTCAGAGCAACCAGATGATCAAACGTGATACTGCAGTGACAGGTTGCTAGCCCATCGCCCACAATACACTAACCCTTTCCCAGAGCCGACTCTTACGGCACCCACGGGAAGAAAGGGGGAGGTGCTATTCTAACCCGGCACTACACGGGATATAAATTAAAATCCATACTAATATTATAAATGGGAAAATGTATTTGTTTGTTTGTTTATCAGTCTTTCACGGCTAAACGAAGCGACGTAGTGACGTGATTTTTGGGTGGAGATAGTTGAAGGGATGGAGAGTGACATAGGCTACTTTTTGTCTCTTCAAAACTCCCCGTTTCACAAAGTGAGAGGTGGAAGTTTTGTGGAGAATACCGCAATTTTCTATGCAGAAAGCTATAAATTGGTATATGGGCTATCCTTCTGTGCTACCCCAAAATTAACGCGAGCGGAGCCGCGGGAAAAAGCTAGTGCATTTATAAGAATTGACATACACATTTATCAAATTTTAATAAAACTTCAACAGATTTTGTTATAAATTAAATCTACAAAAATCAAACTAATCATCGTTCGGCTTAGTAATTATTATGTAAAAAAAACCTGATACAATTAAAAATGATGGCCAAATAACTGGTTACCTTTCAATGTCGCCCGTTTACAATAATAAAATAACTTTAAATTAGTTATTTGACCATGTGACTCGCTCAAGGGAACATGAATGGTTAATTTCAACCCTAAACGAAGATAGAGGGGTGCTTGCTATGAGCTTGAATTATCTGTTTGTCTGTCTGTGGCTGGCGCTCAAAATAATGAACGGATTTCTATGAATTTTAATTGTGTTAAGCTACGTTGTGGTTCTTTGTTTTTTTATTGTCAGCCTGTTAATGTATCCCACTGCTGGGCAAAGGCCTCTCCAACCTCCACAACTCTCGGTCTTGCGTGACATCAGGCCAGTCCTCCGCGTATGAGTCCAAGTCGTCCCGCCATCTTCTTTTCTCGACGTCGCTGGCCGTTATTTGGCACACGCCAACCAACATGGTAAGGTAAACGTCCCTGTGCTCGACACTGACCCAATACTTGGCACTTGCAACCTTATGTCATAGTAAGACAGATGACAGGTGACAGATGGGTGTCATCTATTGGGCGTTGAGGCGTCGAGCATTGGTACTTTTACCAGATAGATTTTTATACCGAAGTTTGAAGCGAAACCGACGAGTATACAACTTTTTAAGTTACAGTAAGTACCTACATATAATTGTCTTAATGCCGCTTAGTATTATTATAAAATACTAAGAACTCACGTTTTAAATCGAGATTAATTCAACATAATCGGGTTACTCAGTAGCCCATCGTTCGGGAACGAGCATGTTAGCCTCCTAAATTAATGAGCTCTGGACTAACCTCTTGAAACATATTTGGCTAAACTGGATTTAAAACGTGAGTTATCAGATTTTTTTCATTATGAATGAGTCTCACACAAGGTAGTTTCATATTCAAATCCGCTCGGTAATCATCGGACTTAAAAAAATAAACTAATATTGTTATTGACACGAATAATTATGATTAATAAACACGTTTACATTATGAATTATAATATTTTATATTCCAGTATCCATTTATTTTCTTAAGTTAGGTTTTTTACAATACGATTATAAAAAGTAAAATACAAAATGCACTCACAAAAAACAAACACAGTATAAAAAACCTAGTCTAGAGTGCCGCCGGCAGCGGAGCAAGGCCCAAGCTACCGGCGGTTAGGGCTGCAGAGTGAGGAACCTCCTTACGATCGTACCGTACCGCCTTCTGTATCAGACCCTTGAGCCAACCGTCTAGCGAGAGTCTCCTAAGATGGTGGTCGAGACTCTACGCTATGAGACCGTTTGCTGAGACGACTATCGGTACAATGATCGTCGAATCCACATCCCACATGTCGATCACCTCGTGAGCCAAGTCAAGGTACTTGCTGATTTTGTCCTTCTCGGCCTTCACGAGATTCTCGTCATGGGAGAAGGTGATGTCGACATATGTTATATTAAGTATTATTAATTTCTGGCTGATACAACTGGGGGCCGAAGAGCTGGCAGCTTCCTCGCTCAGCGAGTTAGCATTGCGATAAAGCGAGGAAACGCTGCTAGCATCATCGGAACCATGCCCAGGGGACCTCATTCTTTAGTGGTATTCACTTTAGAGCAGCGGTCGGCAACCTTTTGGTACAATTGCGAGGACATTTGTCCAAAAGTTGCCATCTTCGTGGCTGTCAATCTAGCGTAAAGTAAACTTTTCGCAATAGTGTTTTTTATTTTCCGATGTTGTCGCTCCAGTTTTATGTAATGAACCAAAAAGGTTGGATACATTTTCAATAACTTCATTTACTTTTTGAATTTGTCACTAGGTAATTCAATTTAAAATTATAAATAAAACATACGTATAGTTAAAACAATTTGAAACGTATGCAAAGTTGCATCACTGGGGGTGGCTGAATAGTGCATTGGCATTTTTGTCTGCGCCAACAACCGTGAAAAACAATGCAGCTTTCAAAGTTTTAAAAAAAAAAATCGTTTGTCAAAGGTTCGAAAACGTCGCACGTCTCTCGACTCTTGTAGCAAACATCTCGTCTCGTTTTCATCGCTCGTTTTCTGGACTTACATAAAACCTATTTCATTATGAAAAGTTTTCCAGTCTTTATCCAACATGATATGACCAATTTTAACTTACTTACTTACTGCCGAGCACTTACTGCCGAGAGCCGGCGGGTTGCCAATCTCGGCCGTGCCGGGAAGCGGTCGAATAGTTACGTACTTATTTATTTCTGTGACTTCAAGTTCAAGTTGAAACTCGAGGTTAAACTCTCGCAGGGTCAACTTCTGCCGCTAACTAGCCCAGGTCAGAGAATTAGCCTAAGATTAGAGGTTACTATCGTCCAAACCTTGGCATTACCGAGGCTGGATTAAATAATTAATGAATGTTAATGATTGCGAATCAATTAACCGAATGTCATCGAGCTGTGGACGGGAACACGGGGCGTTTTCGGTTGATAAGAGAGGAACGTGGTGACGTTATGATTATAGTATTTTATCTATCCGGGTTTTGGATTCCTTTGCTAATGTTTGGGAATTGCGACATACTTTTATCATGTCTTTATTACGTCATATCTTTTGATCGCAGATTTGATTTTTCGCAGTTTAAAGAGATGGTAAAGTTTGGTGTTTGGTATAAATTTCAATTTTATATCTCCACGTGTTCCTGAGATAAAGGTTCTCGACTGTCAAAAGATCAACGTAGTAATCTTAGGTATTATGAGGGTTCTGTTAGTGGTAAGGAAGCTTATAAACTTACGAGCAAATACTTAGCGAATTCTCATGACGTGTATTTAATGCACGTTGTGGTTGCTATTGCACCTTAGTTTTTTAAATTTTCAAAAAGAAACCTTTTTGCCTATGTATACTCCGTTTATTTTAAAATATGAATCTTAACTCTCAAATGTGTAACATTTTTAAAAAACACTAGGCATCGTTGCAGATGCTGATACCATTTGTATTGTATTGAAATCATTATAACTAACAGTAATAAGTGTTATTGCGTTAATCATATATCTAGTTTTACCTTTTGATTCACTGCGTGGTGTCGGAATATCACCTCTCTGGAGAAGGACTGGCCTTCCATGGAAGTCATGGATGAACTAAGGAATTAGGTTTAGGCATGCTTTAGGCTAGCAACCTGTCACTATTATACCTCTTCCATCTGTTCTTAAACCTAGAATTATGCTAGAAGTGGCTGCGACTTTTGTGTTTTTTCTATGTCATGTTTCGTGTGCTCTGCCGACCCCGTTTGGGAATATAGTCGTGATTGTATGTATGTTTAAAAAAAACACATAGTGCTAAGTTTTTTGCGGCGCATTCTTCTTGGCATTCGTGGTCTTTCCGAAGCGCTGGTAGACTCAAACAAAAGACACACAGAAGAGCCCCTTATGGTGTGCTGACATGAACACAATTATGTTTTTTTAGTCTGCATCGCACTTGACAGGATTTTGGAAAAATTTTAGTTCATTTACCAGCATATACGAACATTTGTGAAAATGACCCTTCACCCGTGCATGTTGAATACGAAAACTTGTTTGAACGAACAAAAGTACGAAATGGGGACTTGTGTTGATTCCGACGTCATTTTGGGCGCTTGACGTCAATCGATGACTGGATTGTCATCAAAATTTTGAGGTTAGAATTGTTAAATCATCAAGCAATCATTTAGTTGTGTTTATTAAATTTCCGCGAACAGTAGTGTATAGTTCTCTAACGTAATTTACTATGCTCGTCAACAAACTCGTCATCGAGCTGTCATAATTTTCATACGATATGAGAGAAAAATTTTGACACCTCGACATCAAGCTCGTCACCTAGTTTAGTTTGTTGCATTAAGTTAGAAAATAACAATCACATTAAAACATCATTCCTGTATTCCCAATGGGGTAGGCAGAGAAAACGAGGCGCTACAAAACCATGATTTTATCACGCAGCCATTTAAGCAAAATTTTAGGTTTCCACTTAAATGGAAAAGGTAAAATAGTGGCAAGTTACTAGTTTATCGACTACTACATAAGTATTTACCTAAGCCAAAGAGAACAATAGAATGGTAAAAAAAAATACGTTGGCTCTTAATAAAGGTAACTCTGCGGTTTGACCTGTGGCCCCTCAAGCACAGGGTCGTGGGTTTAAATACCAAGTCCGCATATCTGGGTTTTCCGCAATTTGATATTTGTCACGAGCTATTCATGGAAGGAAAATATCGATAGGAAAAAAGTGCTACGGCGACGAATTAATTCAATGATGTGTGTGAAGTTCCCAATTCGCATTGGGCCCGTGTGGGAATTTCAACCGAAATAATCTCATAACAAGAGGAGGCATTACCCGACAGTGGGATGTATTTAAACCGGATTATATTATTAACGTAACCTGGAGATCTTAAATTTAATATTCCAATTCAGGTCGAAATTCCACCGTTACTAGTGGTTACTTTCCAGGTAAAAGGATGCGTGAAGCGTGAAGTGAACTTACCACCAAACTTACCACCACTACAAAAAACTTGACAAGTTTAATGTCTTAGGTTAGGGTTAATTATCCTTCTTCAAGTGTGTGAAATTCAAGGTAATAGGTAGGTACTTAGTCTTGCGCTCATTGCGTGTGTTTGTAACAAGTCGACCAAGAAATTTCTTTACTTAAACTTACTTATTTAAAGTCAGCTGTTTTCAATTTTTTATGTAGCTAGGCTGTAGCTTCGTAGCCCATTACTGCCAAGCCAAGAAGAATACGCCGCAAGAATCTTGTCATTTATTTTTCTATAGATGAGAATTGATAGAAAAAATCGTTAAATTAAACGTTAAGAAAAATTGCCGAGTATTAATAAAACAGCAACATAGATTAAAACATAAAAACTATTTTTTCACATTAGTCAAAAACCAATCAGCTGTTTTTGTGCTGGAACTATCACCAAAATTGGTAAAACTCTTTTTTTTTTGTTCTCTTATTTTGTTTGTATGTCTGCTCGTTCCAATTTTCCTGTCAATCGCCGGAAGGTTAATTGGTAGAGATCCCCTCGGGGATAAGTTCGCCTTTGTACGTAAGTTACACTGTTGTTCTGTTATTTTATTCTTTGTAATTGTTTTATGTGCAATAAAGAGTCATACAATACAATACAATACAATACAACTCTTACTTGTTTGACTACACTTCATTTTCCTCTGAATATGGCAGAAAACTCAATTCCACAGGACTATTAGAGTATTAACAGAGAATTGTAAATAAACACTAGACACCTAAGTACCTACGTTCTTGAGAGGCAGCATCAGGTGATGTTTAACAACTATCTGACGTCAGGACCAGCCTCCATGATTATTGATACCAGAAACCCGATCGTATATTGACTGTTCAAAATATGACGCACAAATCCGCAACATTGACCTATGAAACTAAATACACATAATTTTAAACAAAAAAAAACCGACTTCAAATTAGCTATATCC
>BHDV01069560.1:52606-70087 GCA_005406045.1 Adoxophyes honmai | reverse complement strand
CCACCTTCACCCTGTACGGTAATTAAAAATATAAACATTACAATTGTGGGCGATGGGCTAGCAACCTGTCACTGCAATACCACGTTTAACCATCTGGTTACCCTGAGTTTGCTAAACGTGGCACTAGATTTTTGAATTCATGTGCTCAGCCCACCCCACTTGGGAATACAGGTGTGAGAATATGTATGTATGTTTGTATGTATATTTTAGGCGACATGTTATAGTGTCTGTTAACTTCAAACCTAAAAAATATGCTAGCAGTGGCCACAAAACGCGAATTAACCATAGATTTATCTATGTAGCGTTTTGTGTGCCCTGCTTAACCCATTCGGGAAATAAACTTTTACATCCTGGCTGCAACTTGATACTATTTTTAACCGACTTCAAAAAAAGGAGGAGGTTCTCAATTTGACCTCATTTTTTTTGTGTGTATGTTACTCGATATCTCGGAGACCTGTGGACCGATTTTTAAAAATTGTTTTTAATCGAAATCGGTCCCATTGGCACGAAATCAGGATCGGATGATGGAATCTTGGAGGAATCGAGGGAACTCTTCAAATTTTATTTGGAGGTGTACGGCGTTTTCGGTAATTTGTTGATGAAGTCAAGAATTTACATTCAGTAAACAGAATACTTTCAAAATACTGCTAATTTGAAGTCGGTTTTTTTTGTTTAATTTCTTTCATCATTGTACAGCTTGCGTCGATTGGATCCCAGACGATAATAATATAATCCAGTCCACTACGAACAGAAGCTTTGTACCTACATGATAACTAACTCTGGTCGAAATGATGTGCCGATGATAGTCCACCTTTACGTCAGGTAAGGTAGGTAAGTAATATTTAGACTTAGGACTTTTGGATGCTCGCAGTGGTCCTAGAATCCACGGAGTCGCCATTTATGTTAAAATTCTAATAAAAGATTTTTTTTTCTAAGTCTAAAAAATAGTCTAATAAAATATGTATTAGCTTAAACATAATTTACTTTAATTAATTAGAACTAAAGATTCGCAGCTAATAGGTATATTTTATTCGGTACTATTGAAACTCCGATGAGGTACTGCAACTTGTGTAGAGTTATGATAAAATTAATTAGTTACTGATATATCCGAATAAATCATAACACTTATTTTTACATTCTGATTTGACGTTGTCAAAAAATATCCTCGTTCTGCCCAATGTGCTCAATAAAGAACACTTTATGTTTAGTGATTTCTGCCCGAAGTTTTTTGTTTATACTTCAGGATTCTGCCCAATGTTCTCAAATAATCACATATTAAAATTTGCCGCTTACTGACTAAAAGTTCCACATTTTGGCGATTTTGATTTGCTCGTTTCTGAATGGTTAATTGAAATATTGGCCAGTTAGCAATCAAACTTTTTGTTTAACTGGCTTGCATTCGCCTATCAGTGTCACGCCAAGTGTTAAAGATGGCGAAACTTGAACATACAATTTTCAGTAAAAAATGTCTTGGGCAGAACCCATCAAAATGAAATTGTGCTTAATTAAGAACATTGGGCAGAGACCAGATGTTCATTTAAAAAGCTTGGGCAGAACGAGGATATTTAAAATAATGGCGACTCCATGGATTCTAGAACCACGGCGAGCATCCAAAAGTCCTGAGCCTAGAATATTGAATGATCCGTACTTCTAGCACTTTTCTGATCTGCACGTGTGACACGTTCAACTTGACAATTAGCAAACACGATCAAGATGTTATCAAATAAAGTTGATATTCAAATTGCTTTATCAAAAAATCACGAAAATTTATTTAACAAAACATTTCAAGACGATTGGCAGGTGCATGCTCAGGATAGGGACGAGTGGCGTAAAAAAGGGAAGGCTTTTGCCCACCAGAGGGATATACTAGGCTAGAAAAAAAAAATCTTCATGCACAATTGCTCTCGTTCAAGCAACAAAAAAATTACTCCAGTCAAAGAAATTTAGCAGTCGACATATCACTGCGCAAGCAACAACGTAAGATCCTTTCGGTAAAAATAAAATCACATACATACATACTCTCACGCCTGTATTCCCAAGAGGGGTGGGCAGAGCACATGAATTCAAAAATCCTGTGCCACGTTTAGCAGTTTCAGGGTAACCAGATGGTAAACGTGTTATTGCAGTGACAGGTTGCTAGCCCATCGCCCACAATACACTAACCCTTTCCCAGAGTCGACTCTTACGACACCCACGGGAAGAAAGGGGGAGGTGCTATTCTAACCCGGCACCACACGGGGTAAAATAAAATCAGTAAGTCCAAAAATATAATTCTACGAAATTTTGTGTCCAAATCCAAATATTTGCAAGTTATACATTTTGCAGCCACAAAGGCCAGATTTGTCAGAGTTCATATTCCCGATATTTCTTTACGGCGCAGAGACGTGGACTCAACGAATAGGGTCCCGTTTTTACCCTTTGGGTACGGAACCCTAAAAAGCGAAAAAAACAGAATAGACACGAGATGTGGTGGATAATCGATGGAATTCCGCACAAACAATTCCATATAACGAAAAACCGGCATGAAGCAGCGTCTATCCTCTATACTCCAAGCTGGAATCCTCATCTTCTTTGGGCACGTATCTCGACGAGGAAACCTCTCCATCGAACGTTTTGTGGTGCAGGGCAGGATCGCGGGGACCCGGCCTCGTGGTAGATCACCTATGAGATGGACCGACCAGGTGAAGGCAGTGATAGATGGCCCATTGCATGTGGGTACTCGTAAAGCAGTGAGAGAGGAATGGCGGAGAGTTGTAAAACGTGCCACTCAAAACACATCATGATGACCACGTCCACTAGGTATGCCAAGAGTGATGCGCAGAAGAAGAATTTTGCAAAATTAAAAATAAGTACACAATCACATAGGATTTTTTTATATTTTTCCCAACTGAGACTCTGGATTACAATTGCAGTTCGATCAGTAAGTCACATGACCTTACTATTACATAGAAAAACAGCGGAGATGTTGGTGCGTAAGGAGGTACTTGTAGGCCCATTGGGTGTATTTTTGTATAATTTAATTTCAGTTATCTCGGAATCGTGTCAACGCGCAAATTTTTTTTTTTGTTTTACTGTCAAATATTTTGACATGTTTCATGTTTTCATTTGGTAAAAGATTCGTGAAATCAATATAACATGACCTATTTCGTTTACCGTCTCTATAAAACAAATCAAAATGAAATAGTTCCAAGAAAGTTCGCCACCATCGGAGTCCAGATATTGGGTCGATCACGGAATGTGAAAGCGAGTTACAATTAAACGTTTCTTGAAATGTCCCTTTTTTTAAATGACAATAACACGTAAGTGGTTTAGAGCATTAAATATTTTCGACTATCTTAAAAAAATCTACTGATCTGGTTCGCGTGGAGCGTATCTCACTTTTTCGATGTGTGAAAAGTTACGCTACATAATACTGTCATTACGTAGGAATTAACGGCAAAGAAATGCAAATGAACCGAGAAAGCTGAATTTTTGATATGACGTAGAGAATGCCCAAAAAAGCTTAACTTGAAATTATCGACCAAGATTTCCTATGTGGGTTTTCCACCATCTTGAAAAAAAGGTTTAGATTGGTTTTTTGACAATAACTCGGCTATCCGACGAGATACGATAATTCTGGCAAGAAGTTTTTTTAGCTCTGTTTATGCTTTATAACTTATGCGTAAAACATTTTTGCTTTACATGCATTGTTATTGAGATATCGATAGAAAAAGACGAAAATGGTTTTTGGCCGATATCTCGATAACGATGCATGTTACGCAAAATATATTTAGGCATAAGTTATAGAGCATAAAAAAAGCTACAAAAAACTGCTTGACAGAATTATCGTATCTCGTCGGATAGCCGAGTTAATGTCAAAAAACCAATCTTAATCTTTTTTTCAAGATGGCGGAGAATCCACATAGGAAATCTTGGTCGACAATTTCAAGTTAAGCTTTTCTGGGTATCCCCCACATCATACCAAAAATTTAGCTTTCTGGGTTAATTTTTTTTCAATATGTATAAAATTACTGCACTCCATGACGACCAATCAGGTCAAAGCGCTGCCGCTGCGCGCCGTCAGCTTGCCGACTGGACGCGCTGAACAGAAAAATTCAAATCTCACTTCGTGGACCGCGCGACATAGAAATTTTTGTCAAAAAATTTAATTAAAAACCAAATTGTAAGTCTGAATATGATAGAAAAGTTTTATCTTAGCAAATTTACAGATATTTGTCACCAAAAAATAGGGAATAGCCAAAAAAAAGTTCATTATCCTAATATGGTTTTCGGTCGATATCTCGATAACGATGCATGTTACGCAAAATGTATTTATGCATAAATTATAGAGCATGAAAAGAGCTACAGAGCTAAAGAATTGACAGAATTATCGTATCTCGTCGGATAGCCGAGTTATTGTCAAAAAAACAATCTTAACCTTTTTTTCAAGATGGCGGAAAACCCACATAGGAAATCTTGGTCGACAATTTCAAGTTAAGCTTTTTTGGGCATTCTCTACGTCATATCAAAAATTCAGCTTTCTCGGTTCATTTGCATTTCAAAATGTATATAATTCCTGTATTAACAGCCGATGTCAAGCTTCGTGAGGCGAAGCAGACTGATTTGCCATTTTGAAGTAAACAACATACACGGCCATCTTTGGATGCGTCACATTGATTGTATAGCAATGGGCAATTGGCATTGGAAACGATGTTCAGTCTCATTCAGGATTTAGAAGCAATACATACATACATACATATTCTCACGCCTGTATTCCCAACAGGGGAAGGCAGAGCACATGAATTCAAAAATTCAGTGCCACGTCTAGCAATTTCAGGATATCCAGATGGTTAAACGTGATATTGCAGTGACAGGTTGCTAGCCCATCGCCCACAATACACTTACCCTTTCCCAGAGTCGACTCTTACGACACCCACGGGAAGAAAGGGGGAGGTGCTAATCTAACCCGGCACCACACGGGTTTAGAAACAAAATTTCGGAATTTTCGATTCTCCTCGAGTTCATCTCCTGATCTGGGTCTCGTGGCGCGTATCCCACTTCTGATGTCGTGGCGCGAGACTTCAAGGCATCAGAAGCCTCATAATTAGTACTCGCCATATTTTGGGCGAAGCAATGGGTACGAT
This sequence comes from Adoxophyes honmai, assembly GCA_005406045.1. NCBI lineage: Eukaryota > Metazoa > Arthropoda > Insecta > Lepidoptera > Tortricidae > Adoxophyes > Adoxophyes honmai. The sequence goes on along the minus strand of BHDV01069560.1, from coordinate 64,964 downwards.
CACGCATACAAGTGCAGTTCAACAAGAGGAATAACTGATTGTCAAAATCAAAGTTCAAATCACAAGGCTTATAACATAACGTATGCGGACTGAAATTTGGACAAAGTTTGTATGTATAAAATACATAAAACAAAAGTTTAAATAAAAAATATGTGTCTATCAATGTAAAGTCAATATATCTGTCAATCAGTTTGGTAAGTTTCATGAAGACTGGGTGTTTGATTTTGTACGTAATTATGGTAAATCAACAAGAACGTCGCCGTCAAATTGTATGTAATTTCTCCAATACACATCCCCTATGGCCGAAATCGAAGGTGGTGGAACATTTTGTGCAAATGGGTGAGAGTCGAAGTACTATTTACAACATTTTGGCGTCTTTTGCCTTGAAGGAAACCACTGCCAGAAAACCTGGTTCGGGAAATTATTTCAGCTCGAGCAAGTCTTCTGAGAGAGCTCGATTAAAGAAAATACGGCCGGCCGTGTCGCAAAATCTTATAGAGAGCTCGAAAGGGAATTCAAGTGTGACGGCAAAACTGTTAAAAAATATCTTAAAAACATGGGCATCGATAAGCGGTGTAGAAAAATTAAGCCCACCGTATCTGAAATCGAAGAAATCACTCAGAAAGTACGGTTGCGCAAATTGGTCAAAGAAATATTATATGCTATAAAAAGTAATGTCACTTGCGTTATGGATGACGAGTCATATTTCACGTTCGATGGAAACGAGTGGCAAGGCAATTACTATTTTGAGAACACCAATGATCCAACCGATGAGAACGTGAAATATGTCGAACATACAAAATTTCCAAAAAGTTTTGCTATGGCTTGCCATCAGTCGACGCGGAATGTCTAAGCCTGTATTCTTTGAGTCAGGTTTAGCTGCGAACGCCGATCGCTACATAGAGCGTTGTTAGCCATTAGTGTGGGATGTCATAAATACGAATCTTAAAATTATTCTAAATGCTTTACATTCCCTATGTTTTTTATTTTCTGTAAATTTGTTTGGAGTTTTCTTAATCATTTGGCTTAGGTATTTAGATTTGCAAAAAACAAGTTTTTCCAACTAAACCGTTAAAACTAAATGAAATTTATCCAAAATACCAGTTCATAAAATAATCATTGATTCAAGTGGAAAACATTAGGTTTGCGAAAAAAAAATTTTGATTAAAATATTTATTTGGTAAATGAAATTCTTCGAATAATTTTTTGGCAAGTGATAATTTGGTTTTTTTTTTTTGATGAATGTTTATCTCCTCCTCTCTAGTGTTGGTATCGGTTACAGTGCATCCAAGATACCGAAACTTGTCGACTCCCCTGTAAACAGTACCCCCAACATGAAGACTACCACGCCGAGCCCGTGTATTTAAATATCGTTTCATGTGGAGGTATTCTGTTTTCGTCTGGTTGATCCCTAAACCTATCTTGGACGCCTCCTGCTCCAAGACACCGGCCGCTTCTGCCACCTCTTCCCGGCTTTCCCCTAATAAAGCAAGGTCATCCGCGTACCCTATCACTTTGTGCCTGCCGTTCATCTCAACACCTACGTCCTAGAGAGGAGGAGATAAACATTCGCATCCAAAACACCCTGCGATGCAGCGCAGCCCTCCACAAGGTGTTGATGTCCAGGCTTCTCAGCAGGAATACAAAGCTAAGGATCTACAAAACTGTCATAAGACCAATCCTTATGTATGGCTGCGAGGCCTGGACACTAACTCAAAAAGAGGAATACCGACTCCTGGTAGCAGAAAGGAAGGTCTTGCGTAAGATCCTGGGACCTGTCAAGAGAGACGACGGCACGTGGAGGATCCGGAAAAACCTAGAGATCCAGGAGCTGGTGGCTGAACCCAACATCATCGGCGTAACAAAATCACACAGACTTCGCTGGTTCGGCCACCTACTCCGAATGGGAGAGGATCGTGCTGCCAAGAGAGCGTACGTGGGACGACCGACTGGTCGCCGCCCGGTCGGGCGACCCAGGTACCGCTGGGGGGACAGCGTCCAGGCAGATCTGCGACTGCTTCAAGTCGACGACTGGCAAGAGGCTGCGCACGATCGGGACAGATGGCGTACTCTCGTTTCGGAAGCCAAGACCCTCTTTGGGTCCCTGAGCTAATTAGTTAGTTAGTTAGTTTTTTTTTTGATGAAACACAGGGAACCCAGGGAACAGGCAAAATGACGGACGCCGGAGTTGCGCCAATGGCCGTTAAAGATTTTTCCGTGCAATGGCACTGCAATATGATTGGCTATAAACGTATTACATTTTTCGGCGTACTCATATCTCACGACTTTAGACAGGGGCGTGTACACTACTTTAAAGGAACCCCGTAGCTAGGGCAACCCGTCATATTAGAGCTGTTATCAGAGACTATAAAGATCTGTTTGACGAGGATGTATTTGAGCACCTTTATAGGCCAAAGATACGATCGACCACGAAAGTGGTCTACCACTTTTGTCAAAATTTTCTGTGAGATCAAATTGTCACTAAGGTTGACATTACACATGACGTGACGTCAATACAAAAATGATAAGGGAGCTATTGTCACTGTCATAACATGGCAAGGGGAAATCGACCTTGTTGTTTCGTGAAGTTCAAATGAACATCGTTCTTATGGGGTAGACCAATTTCTTGGCCGACTGGACAGGCACCGACGTCGTATGGTTTGCCGAAACACAAGGCTGGTAGGCCCCTGTGACCAAATTGTAAGCCAAATTGCTTCGCCTACTTACGACTATGGGAAGCACGTGGCGTCGTTACCGGTTCATTACCACCAAATATCATACATCGCAATATCAAAGCAGAGAAGTTTCATAATGTCTAAAATTCGAAATGACTTAATACCTAATTGCATCGCCTACTTACGACCATGCGAAGCACGAGGCGTCGTTACCGGTTCATTACCACCAAATATCATACATCGCAATATCAAAGCAGAGAAGTTTCATAATGTCTAAAATTCGAAATGACTCATACCTAACTCTTAATATGCAAAATTCCTGACATTCTCCTCAAGTCTAACTGACCTTATCAAGTGTTTAGTTCACACTGTTTACTCATTGTCAATTCAACCTGATCTCAAAATGACTAAAAACATAAACAACATTAATTAAAAATTAAGAAAAAACCCTTAGAGCCCCAACTCGATGGTTTACTGAACGTAAAACATTCTTATCACACTTAACAAATGTCTCGAAAAAAATAAAGTAAATAAAACCGAATAAATTTAATTATCATCTTACAAGTTTCAGCTTGAAGGTACATTTACGTTGAGTTGATATGTCTATTAAGGCCTTTAGACAAAATTGTAGGCATTCTGAGATAGAGTATTTTTGAGTTTGGGATATTATGATATTATGAAACTAATGCAATTTCCGTGGGTGTCGTAAGGCCTAGTTCGCACGAGCGTTTAAAAAGCGTCGCGTTAAAACTCGGCGTTGGCGGTATTACGAAGTTCCGTGTGTTAAATTAGATTTAACGTCCAACACCCAACGTCGAAAATCGAACAGTGCTCGATAAAAAATCGCCGCGCTTTAATAAATACAATGGTTTGGTTTGAATAAATACATGATTTCTAATTTGTTTTATTCAAACGTTTTTTTAACGCCCGTTGAAAAAACGCTCGTGCGAATCAGCTCTAAGAGTCGACTCTGGGAAAGAGTTGGTGTATTGTGGGCGATGGGCTAGCCACCTTATTACAACTGCAATATCACAGTTAACCATCTGGTTACCCTGAAATTGCTAAACGTGGCACTGGATTTTTTCAATTCATGTGCTCTGCCTACTGCCTAGGGAATACAGGCGTGAGAATAATGTATGTCTGTATGTATGCAATTTCACCTTCAGTTTGAATAATAATTTGCTATTTGAAGGAATTGATAGTTTTACTAACTACACATTTTGGATATCGGGTAATATTCAGAATGTCAAAACATTTTGTTAGAATGATATGAAATGTTTTTGTGATATTCGTCATTTTCGAACCAAGACAATTTGAGATAAAGTCAAAATATTATAGGGTATTATGATATTTGGTTGCAACGAACCGGTAACGTGGCGTCGGTTCTCTTTTTTATTTGCGCGAGGCCCAAAGTACTAATAATTATCCTTAGAATCGCTAGTTCTAGTAATTATTTTTTCTTAAGTGACGGTAGTCCTCAAATCAATTAATTGAGATTAATACGCATACTTGTATTTGCTTGATTGACAAGTTTCCATTTTCCTCGTCGCCAAAACTGTTACAACTTGATGGGCCGTATGACTAATCAATACACGCGTCTTCTAAGTGTTTTGATTAAGTAGGTACTTAATTATATTTTAAAGAAACAAACTCATTAGACTCTAACACTCTTTCCACTTAGAAAACTAAACTTAACTTTACATAATTGCTCTATGGTGTCAATCTACAACATGAAAAGGAATAGACGTTGCTCGGACAATAAGCGTCAAAAATTTAATTTAATTCAATGTTATTCGTATATCGACTATGAAGGGTACCCCCGCAAAAAAAAAAATATTTTATCAAGACAACCGACTTCGTAGACAGCTTAAGGGCCTAGTACACATTGGCCCATGCTGGCCCAATGCAGGCCAACGCCAATGTGTACAGGGGGTGTTGGCGTGTGTTGGCCGGCAATTGCCTGTCGTGGCGCGCAATCGGATTGTTGTCGGTTTTTCGGGCACACTTCAAAGGAATCGTGGCGTAGCCTGGCCTATGCGTTTACACATTGGGCCAATGCTTAGTTCGTCGCCGACCGCTGACGGGTAAACATCAATAATATCAATACAGTGGAGCAAGAAGGAAACGTTTAAGTCGTTTAAATCGGGAATACAGGTGTGATTGTATGTATGTATTGCATCAATTAGAGTTCGCAAAATACTTTGGGACACAAATACGATTATTTGAGTCGATCTTTGGCAGCATTTTTTTATAATTTTGTGGCGGTACATACACATTGCTGTAAACATAAATAGTCGCAGCCGAGCCATGATTACTTCCACGTCCGTCGCGAGTGGATTGCCAGGCACCAATAAGCCATAAGCCATGCGCCAATGTGTAAACGGCAGAAGCCTGGCCCAACACTGACGAATGTGTACTGGCCGCTTTAGGAACTAATGCTGACTGATTGGCTCCTCTGTTAGTTTCTTCTTCTTCTTCCTCTGTTAGTGGACAACAAGATACAGGCTAAGCCTACTTTGGGGCCCACCAGACATCCAGACACCGTCTCTGATTGTAGAACGATTCTTATCCTTATTCTTATAGTTATTTAGACAATTAGATACGAACGGTTCCCAAGGTCTACAAGGTGGAAAATAGTTTGTGAGATTCGTCAGGTACTTTACAGTTAGTTGTGTTAGTTAATGTTATTAAACATATTACAGATAATTTGTGATAAAACTATAAAAATAACATTACATCAAATGTATGAGGTAATTAGGCTTTTTTTACAGGGAAGTCATCAAAGGGTCATTTCCCCGGCGCCTTGTCTGGAGTTAACGACATACAATTTTATAATATTAATAAATATAAAAGATATGATAATCGGTTTTTTCATTTAGCAAAATATCAGCATTTTTTCTGTATTTAAACGAACTACGTACGAACGTTAAACGTTATTGCCCATATTAGACGTTATTCAAAACTTTGACAGTTGAATTTATACTAAGTGTTTAAAGTGATTAAAAACCCTGATTTTGGAGAAATCTTGAGAGGATTAACCGGAATAAAACTGTAATAGAAGAAAAAAAATCAGAACAATGACTTCTGAAGATCCAATTGAAACGAGTCAATACGCCATCGAAATCTATTCCGACGCGTCAACAACTGGCTGGGGGATATTTTGTGGTGGAAAACGCTCAAACGGGTTCTGGAACGCAGAGGAAAGAGGTAACAATATTCACATATTGGAGCTAAAAGCGGCATTCATTGGCCTCAAGTGTTTTGCGAAAGAGCTACAAAACACAGAAATATTGCTGAGAATCGATAATACGACTGCAATTGCTTATATTAACCGAATGGGTAAGGTGCGATACCTCAATGACATTAGACGGGACATTTGGCAATGGTGCAAGGAACGCAACTTAATTATTCATGCATCTTATATTAAATCGAAGGATAATAAAGAAGCCGATCGAGCGTCTAGACGCACAAACGTTGATACGGAGTGGGAATTATCGCTCGATGCGTATAATAAACTGACGAATGCTTTCGGATTTCCTCAAATCGACTTGTTTGCCAGCCGTATCAACACTAAATGCGATAGATACATATCATGGCGTCCAGACCCCGACGCGTTCAGTATTGACGCGTTTACTGTGGATTGGCATCCTTTGTTCTTCTACGCGTTCCCGCCTTTTCACTTAATAGGAAGATGCATAGATAAAATTGTTGCGGATGGTGCTACTGGCATCATGGTCGTACCTTACTGGCCCAGTGAACCTTGGTACCGTTTATTTATTTCATTGTCATGCTCGGAGGTTCTTTATTTTGAACCCACCACTGCCTTGCTCTTGTCGCCATTCAGGACGCACCATCCATTTTGGAAAAATCTTACCCTAGTGGCGTCGATATTATCAGGGAAGCGTTCTCCAGGCAGACATATTAAACATAAAGTGATTAAATAATTATATCTTGGCCCCAACCTCACGCAAAGATTCTTAAAAGGAAGCTTCAGAATGAAACCCGGTTTCCAAAAATATCAAACAACCTGAAACCCCTACATAGTGTTTGATCGTCTTTGTATTCAAATCCCAGTCCAGTGCATGCGAAAACGCCAGTCCAAATAAAACAAGATTTCTCGCCCGAAGTTTTAGAAGGAAAAAGTAGCGCGTGCAATTAGTCGAAGAAAACGAGTAAAGTCGTAATTCCAGATACCACACGCAAAAACCACAATAAAACTAATCGCAATAACAGTGAGACCTTTATCGGAATATCCTGAAACACACCAAAAACTCCAAATCCAAATTCCAAAGATAAATTACCAAAGAATCGGTGTATTGACAAGTAAATGATTAGCGACCAGAATGTACCCAGTAACCAGTATTCACCACATCATCCTTACAGGCTACCATGATCATGGGCACAGAACAACCATCACGGCCGAGCACGACTCATGACTCATGACACTTGATTAAATTTGAGGTTGTCATCATTGTTGCCGTTTTTTCTAATTGGACAGACGATTATGAGCCTTATCTGTGGTCGATACACGAATTAGCGGGTAGATGTGTCAAAGATTGTGGGTACATTTATAAATAACATTAATGTGGAATAAAATTTAGATAGTGTGAAACAATAGCTTTAAAGCTAAATGTTGTTTAAATGTTGTTTCTCTTTTCAGGTAAGGTTTCTAGCATAGTTTATTAAGTTGTAATATAAAATGTTACGTTCTATTCTAAACAAAATGTTTTTCGTTTTTCAGAGCGACTCATTTAAGTTTTTTTGTTAAATCCTCAAATTTTCCACGAGAACATATATCTACCTATAACGCCAGAACCTTTTATAACTTGAAATATTAATGGACTTCAAAGTGATAACTACGATATCATCATTGAACAAGCAACCGTGAAACTCACTCATGTTGAAACATTTTACGAGTAACTCACGTTTATCAAATCGAGTTTAGACATGTTTCGGGCTAATTCGTAGCCATAGAGGACAGACCAACTAGAGAAACAATGATAGCCACCCAGTTCCGCAAACCGTCAATTTATTTCAACTTACAAACTGTCACAGAAACTGTAAAGAGCCAATAACCATAGAGGAAATAGCCACTGCGTTACGCGCCATCTTGGGCCGGCCAATAAGAGGACAGCGAACGCCGCTATAGTTTGGCGGAATCGTCTTCGAACAAATCCAATGACGTTGTACTCTATAGGTTCTGTCCTCTATGTTCGTAGCACTTCTAGGAGTCGCGGCGGCTGCTGCTGACTGAATACGGCCGAATACTTCGCGGTTCAAAATAAAGAACCTCTGAGCATGATAAAGAAATGAATAATTTTAAACAAAAAAAAACCGACTTCAAATTAGCAATATTTTGAAAAGATTCTGTTTACTGAATGTAAAATCTTGACTTCATCAACAAATTACCGAAAACGCCGTACATCTCCATATAAAATTTGAAGAGTTCCCTCGTTTTCTCCAAGATTCCATCATCAGATCCTGGTGTCGTGCCAATGGGACCAATTTCGAGTTATACCCTATCAATTAAAAAAAAAAATTTTGAAAATCGGTCCACGGGTCTCCGAGCTATCGAGTAACATACACACAAAAAAAAAAAAATTAGGTCGAATTGAGAACCTCCTCTTTTTGAAGTCGGTTGAAGTCGGTTAATAAAGGGTACCAAGATTGACTCGGCCAGTTAGGGACGACCATGATGCCAGTTGCTCTTATCCGCCACAATTTTATTTAAGCATCTTTGTATCAAGGGAAAAGGCGGGAACGCGTAGAAGAACAAAAGATGACAATTTACAGTAAACGCGTCAATATTAACGCGTCGGGGTCCGATCGCCATGATATGTCTATTGCGTTTGGTGTTGATACGAGTGGCTAACAAGTCGATATGAGGAAATCCGAAAGTAAGTCAGTTTATTACGCATCGAGCGATAGTTCCCACTCTGTATCAACATTAGTGCGTCTAGTGCCTCGATCGGCTTCTAGGCTTTGGCCAAACCTGAGCGACCAAAGCGACTGCGATGCGGGAGCGTCTGCAAAGCGAAACTAAGCGAAGCGAAACGTCCCGCGATGCGGTCGCGTAGGTATGCAAAGCGCCATAGATGTATATGGGTAGCGTCCGTGGCGCGGTAGACGCTCCCGCTTCGCAGTCGCTTTGGTCGCGCAGGTTTGGGCAAGGCTTTATGAGCCTTCGATTTATAAGATGCATAAATAATTAAATCGCGTTCTTCGGACCACTGCCAATCACACGTCTAATGTCATTAAGGTATTTGCACGTCGCGTCGCGTAAGCCCAAAACATGTCGAGCTAAACTCGATTTAATAAACGTGAGTTATTCGTAAAAAAAAATCTTCCATAGCTGAACATTTGTTTGGAGTCAGGACCAAACCATTGGATCGAGCTTCATAATCCTAAAATCATCTCTACAGAACCACATTACTAATCGCAAATAATGCATCAGAATCAAGAAGCATGAGAATTTCAACCCAGGTGATGGATTTAAGCTTTCGTCTTCATGGAACCCTGTTATTAATAATTGAGACCCTAGAGTTGAATATTCAGGGAGAGCGTCTGACATTGTTATTGTTGTGTCGTTATCACACCACATCGGGTGACGGTAGACATATTAATAAAACGTGGGTAGTTCGAGAAGCCGGTACTCATAAAATTCAAGTGCGGGTAGTTCGAAGTCCGAAGAACCCGAGCTGCGAAACTAACGTGATGCCTTCTTTCAGTCTACTCGCGACCACGGCGGCCGTGACGCGGTCGAAACGTCGAAGTAATTAAAATCATACATGATTAAATCCTGCGTAGCAATAAATATTATGAGAATCACGAAAGTTTAAAATATTATAATTCAATAAAATAATGTTTTACTAATCTATTTTGTTGTTTTAATCTATTTTTTTTTGACTAGATATCTCATATACAGGGTGGAAAGTTTCAATGGGCCCTGGAGGGGAACTACTCTAAATCTTTTAGTTGGCTCATTTTGCTGAAAGGAAACATTCCTTCATTTTTAGAAAGAAACAAAACTGCATTAAGAGATTTTTAAATTTTTGCTTGTCTCAACCGGGAATCGAACCAACTAAAAATTAAAAAAAATGCTGGTTTATTATACAAATCGGTAGGACTAATGTTTAGGATAAAATTTGTCTAAGAAACATTGTATGTCACATATCCAATCACGCCATCTCGCGGCTAAAGCTTGAACTACGCATTCGGTGTTGAGGCTACGTGTTTTTCTACGAACAATTGGAGTTATAGCGCCATCTATCGGTTAACGGCTGTAGGTACTTGTCAGTGTTGGTTGTTATTGCAAGTTAGTAGCGCCATCTAGCTACTTTCAATGTAACTAGCAATGCAAAGCAGTTACAGCTTTCCCAAGAAAATAACTCCGATCGGCTGTTACCGTTTGCGCCGAGAGGGACAGAACGATATCCGAGAGTAGCCGAACGTTTTAAGAGTCAGGACGCCCAAACTAGCTAATGGAATCAGTTTGGGTGTCTGATCATTACCAACATGACGAACCAAACTAGGGTGGCACAACGATATCTGTGTATTATCGATATTGATAAAATTGATAACCAAAAACAACGCAAGAGTTTAGCGCGCGAAAGTCTCTTTTATCATTATTATTATTTTGGTAATACTGTAAGCTATGTAAAACCGTTTAATAATAAACTGTACTGACGTTTTGTTTTAGTATGATGGTAATGATCTGCACCCAAAGTCCATAGAAAATGTTTTTTGTTCCTAGTTACGCCAGCCTGGACATATGTCATGAGTCATCTGTCTGTGACATCAATCAATAACCAATCAAAACTCGAGTGTTTAAAATCTTTTTTATCATTGGTAGATCGAAGTTTCCCGCGTCACAAAATTCGTCAACTGCGCAGGTATGTCCAAAGGAATTATTAGTTCGGTAATACTGTAACCTGGGTGAGGGCGAGACATTGGGTGCGTTCCGGTAGGCGCCCACAACGATTGTATCGCCCACTTCAGCGTTCCGGTTGGCGCCCGTGGTCGTTGCGAGCGAATCGTTTGACGTGACAGATGACGTCATTGCTCGCGACCACGTCGCGCCCACTTCGCCCGCAAAATGTAGGTGGGTCGGCGTGGGCTTTCACTTAAACGTCACCTGTCACGTGACACATGTCATCAGATTTTGATGATTTTACCGAATCTCATTCGTTTTGCGAAAAATGCTACCATAAATTAACGGGAATCCCTGGAATCATTAGAGCTGCCCGGCACCCGACCAGCACCGCCTCGCCTTGAGCGGTTAGTATTCTTTATATGAACTTGTATGGGCATACGCTCACTCAGTGGCGTAGCGTGGGTGGGGCGGGGGGGGCGGCCCGCCCCAGGCGGCAGCCCGCGGGGGCGGCAAAATGTCGCCGGTGAAAAAAAAATGAAAAGAAAAAAAGAAGAAAGGAAGAAAAGGAGGAAAAATCGGAGACCATGAAAATAGCCACAAGAATTCGAAAGTGGGGAGTAGAAGTGGAGGGATATACTGTACAGGTTGCTGAATATAATCCAATTCTTAGCCAAACAGAATCTGGCCTTCAGAGGATATCGAGAAGCCATTCGAGATGATAGTGGCAATCACGGGAACTTTCTGGAGTTAGTGCACCTCCTAACTAAATACGACCCTCTTCTAATGGAACACCTGACAAAGATAAAGCAAGTGTCTCAGTTTCGTATCTATCACCAGAAACCCAAAATGAATTTATAAACTTACTTGGACAGCAAGTTCGATCAACCCATGAGCGTAACCAGCCTTGGACCCAGCAGGTGGGGCAGCAGTTAACCTGTACCCGATACTACAACCTGTAACCTGTACCCGGTTTTTTTTTGGCACCTTTTAGGTCAGAGCCAGGGTGGGGCAAGCGCCCCAGCTTGCCCCAGTGTGGCTACGCCCATAGATATATTATTCAAAAAGCTAAATATTATTGCGTAATCTTAAACAGTTAAGTACACCAGACATCTCCCATAATGACAGAATGAGCCAAGTTCTGTACAATACATACATATCGAAAGAGAAAAAAGTCGCCGTAATAAAACCTTTCATTGACTTCTTTGAACCAAAAAGAAAAAATGCAGAAGATCTCAGCAACGATATAATCGCGAAGATAACATCAGGCAACTAGACGTACAGAATCTTAGAGTACAAGCTTATGGCAATGCTGCCATAATGTCAGGGATCCACATTGGAAGCTCGGATTAAAGCACTGAACCGAAAGCTCTATTCGTTGCGTGCACAAACCACTCACTAAACTTGGCTGGGGTACAGGCTGCTTCTTAATCAGTGGATTCCGTGACGTGACGGTTTTTGGAATGTTGGAGAAGCTTTTCTGCATCAACTGTTCGATAAAACGCTTTGGTTGCCGTCACAGGTCAAGCAGCGAAACGAGTCACTGAAACATGGATGGAGCGCTAAACATGTGGCTGTCAAGATGCTTAAAAATAAGTTTGAGGTAGTTCTTGAGGTACTGGATCAATTAACAGATTCATCTCAAACTTCCGAAACCAGATCGAGAGCCAGTCTTCTCCTGACAGCCATGTAGTCATTTAACTTCCTAAATTTTCTTGGCTTTTGGGCTGCAGTGCTACCTGAAGTAGATGATCGCTCCTCATAAGGCCCGTAGAATCCGCTTGTAAAAGCCCATCCTATTTTACCTTCAACA
>BHDV01069560.1:8613-32187 GCA_005406045.1 Adoxophyes honmai | reverse complement strand
TTTGACACTGTTTACTATTATTTTTAATATTTAAATACGGACGACGTAGAAGTAATGTTTACCTAACCGCGCCACCTAGCGGAGAGAGTGTGTGACACACTTAAATAGTTTTTTAATCGTCTATCTTATTTAAAGTGTTAACTTCATCATTTGACATTAAAAGTCAGTTTTATATATAATAGCTGTGCCCGCGACTTTGTCCGCGTGGAATAGTTATTTAGGGCAATACCTTTTTTTCGCAATAAAAGATAGCCAATGTCCTTTCTCAGGGTCTAAAGATTGTCTGTACCAAATTTCATCAAAATCGGTTGACAGGTTTAAGTGGGAAAGCGTAACAGACAGACAGACGGACAGAGTTACTTTCGCATTTATAATCATCATTATCATCATCAGCCTATATACGTTCCACTGCAGGGCAGAGGCCTCCTCTCGGTATGAGAGGGCTTGGGCTATAATTCCCACGCGGGCCCAATGCGGATATTATATTATATATTATAGTAGGGATTTGACGTCGAGTCTCAGGAGTTTAAAATTAATACTCGTTCTCTCCTCACTAGCTTACAAAACCCAAGAACTCCACGTGCCAAGCATAGCGTCGATACTCCGGCTGAAGCAGCGCTCGAGGCTCAACGATACCACCAACGCGGCGCGGCAGCTCATCGCCTCGCACAGCAGCAGCTCGCCGGACTTTCTGCCATACCCTGTCACCTCTAAGAGGTGAGCCACCCACAAGCCATGGTTGAAACTTTTAGGTACAGTCACGAACAGGGATTGTTGAGCCGCTTGCCACTGTTCGCAATTTAGACGTGTAATCAGTGACCGATGTGACTGACAGATGTTATTGGATTAGTTTAAAAAAAGGTAAACAAACAAAGCCAACCCGACTAAGTGAAAAATCACGTAGTTGTTGCTACATTAAATACGACACTCTATTTTAGTCGCATTACAAGGTGAGTGTAATGCGACTAAAATGGAAAGTGTCATATTTAATGTAGCAACACATACTTTGTGATTTTTAACTTTGTCGGGTATGTTTATCTTTTTTTAAGTACCTAAAAGTCTCAACCATAGGCTAGTTGACAAAATGAAACTATTTAGTCCGTCAGATAGATTACCAAAAAATATTGTATACTTTTTTTTTGCGACAAACGAAAAATTACGATAATACAGCGCTTAACCCTTAATTTGGCAGTGTATCTGATTAGATACATTGTCAAATGTTCCTTTTTTTTTCGTAACTAAAATTTTTGACTTTATTATCCAGCAAGGGGCTCGGATTCACGACTTTTTTTTAATTCTTGCCAGTTTAAAGTTTCGCCTGACTTCACGATTCGCTACGTTTTTTACCGAGTCGTGACGTCACAAGCCCCCACACCGGATGTTTGATGATCTATAACTTTGTTGATGTTTAGTCATTTGATAAAAGAAAAAATATGTGTATCATATTTTTCCATAATCTAACGAACGGACTAATTAGAATTACATTTTTTTTAACCTAGGACACAAGCCTATTATAGATAAATCACGTAACTGAGTCCTCGCGCGGTACAGGGTCAACTAGTGACTAGTTGCGAGTGCATGCTCGTACCGAATCGCTGTTTAAAACATTGAGAGATCATCTACTTGAATACCGGAAATGAAGTGCCAGAAAAATTCGAAATGTATTTTTTTCCCGAAATGTATTCTATGTGCCATCTAGCATAGTAACCTAAAATAAACATTTCTCCACATTTTTTTTTGGCTAGACCCTTTTTTATTTCCGGTATTCATTTACTATTGTTTCTTTATAGCATAATTTCCATCCATATTTTTCCCAAATAAGAATCGACACAAAAATAGTAGACGGAGCTCCGCTTGCGCCGAGTTCCTATTTCTGCCTATGTTTCTGTGCTGACTCAATTTCTACAAAAATGCTAACCTGAAAATAAGCAATGTTAGGATTATTAACGCGTTTCTCATCTTGCAGTGAACAAACCGAAACGGACGGCAGCAGCAAACTGACCACTAAAGTCAAATCGAGACTGACCAGGCCCCACCGGGGCGAGGCGAGTTCCCTGGACACGGAAACCCTGCCGCCGGTCGACTTGCCCAAGGCAGTCCTCCAGATCGACCCCAACAACTTGCCTAGCTTCGCCAGCCCACTGGCTGCCTCGTCACACACCTCACACTCAACAGAGAGGAAAACAACAGAGACGAAAAGCAAAGAAACAGTTCCTAGCAGTATTTATAATTTCGCCAACCCCGTCAGAATAACCAGTGAATCTCCTAAAGCCACGACGACGACAGCCAAATTCACGTTCGGCAGTCCAGAACGGAAGATCGACGAGCCGATCGCGACTGAGACCAAGAGTCCAGAACCTGTGGTGATTCCAGCGTCTCCGGCGAAGGAGAAGAAAGCAGAGACCGCGTCGGCGGATTGGAAGTGCCCAGACTGTTGGGTCAGCAACAAACAGGATGCGCCAAAGTGCGTCTGTTGCGGCCACATTCACAGCCAACCGAAGCCCAGTACTCCTAAATGCACGCTCTGCAAGCTCGCCGACTCCCAACCTAACTCCGACAAATGCATCAACTGCAATAAGGTGCAATCCAACAACATCCTCAAGCCGCTCAAAGTCGACACGTCCAAATGGAAGTGCGAAGACTGCTGGGTTAGCAACGAAGAGGCAGCAGAGAAGTGCGCCTGCTGCGGCGCTGCCAACCCCAAAGCCAGCCAGGTGGTCCCGGTCAAAACGTCTGAATCAACCACGGGGATGTGCCCCAAATGCTTCTCAGCCACCACTAACAACGTATGCGCGAAGTGCACGCAACCCACTCCAGACAAGTCCAACAGCTTCAAAATCCTCCTCAAATCCCAGTCCGATAAGTGGGAGTGCGAGAATTGCCTCGTCAGAAACGACAGCGACAAAACGAGATGCGTCTGCTGCGAGTCCGACCGCTCAGGCAAAGCCAAGGAACCAGAGAAGAAGCAGTTCAACTTCGGTACAGTCAACACCACCTTCAAATTCGGCATCGACCCGAAAGTCCAGGAGGCTAACTTGGCCAAGGCGGCTGAAAAGCCCGCGGAGACGCCCAAAGAGAAAGTCGAGGAGTCTGAAACTAACAACAACGTGCTCGCCAAAGCGCCGACCTTCTCGTTCGGTGTACCAGCGAAGGTGCCGGACCAAACGGACGCTTCCAAAGAGAAGACGGAGGCTCCTAAAGCGACGTTCTCCTTCGGTATACCCAAGCAGAACTCGGTAGCAGCAGCTCCGGCGCCTATCTTCGGGATTCCCAAGGTGAACGATGCGTCTAAAGACAAGGACAAAGTCGAGGTGGAGGTTAAGCCTCAAGAGGAGGTGAAGCCGGCCGAAGAGCCCGCGAAGCCGCCTCCCGTGGTCTTTGGAGCTACGTCAACTCCCGCGACGACCGCTGCCCCTACTCAACCGATTCTGACCACATCCTTCACTCTCGAGAAGAAAGACCCTCCGAGCAGTCCCCCCAGTTTGGCGACGAGCGTCCCCACAGCTAGTATAACCTTCACGGCGTCGAAGCCTTCGACCGGTTTGTTCGGAGCGATCACAACCACAGCTCCTGTTAGTGTGAATTTCGCTACTATTACCACACCAGCTGCTACCACGTTGTTCCAAAAGCCAGAGGCCAAACCACTACCGATGTTCCAGAAGACCGAATCAGCGCCAGCAGCTCTGTTCCAAAAAACCGAGCCGGTCGTAGCGACCCCACCCGCTGCTCCCATGTTCAGCTTCGGCAGCACTCCAGCGTCCCAGCCGCAAGCCGAAAAGCCCAAATTCAACTTCACATTCGGCGGCAACAAGACTGACAACGTCTTCAAGCCGCCCGCGTTCGGAGGCACCGATCCCAACAACGCGATGAACAAGTTCATACTCAACAGCGCGGCGGACAATCCCCTGACCTCCAATCCTCTGGTACCTGGAACCGGGTTGACTGGGAATAGCCTAGCTGGTAACTCTATGAGCAACAGCGTCGCGGCGAGTCCGATGTCGAGTGGAATGCAGGCGAACGCGCCCGCGGCTTCTGGGTTGTTCGGCGCAGTCCAAAAGGAGAATATGTGGTCGCCTCCGAATAGCACGCCGAATCTGTTCACCGCGAATGCTACAACGAACGCGCCTAAGCCATTCGCGTTCGGTTCCACGCCTTTCAACTCGACCGCCGCGCCGGCTTTTGGCGCTGTGAACACGCAAGCATCGACGACGCCTTCTTTCGGAGCGCCGAAGATGACTTTCGGTAGTACAACGCAGCCTCCAGCGTTTGGGGCTTCGTCGCCGCCCGCGCCGGCGCCCGCTTTCGGCTCCACCGTTCAATCTCCTCCGAACATCTTCGGGATGAACAACCAGACGAGCCAGCCGTCTATGTTCTCGGCTCCGACGCAGAATTCGACCATGTTCGGTTCGCCGCAGCAGCCGGCGGCGAATAATATCCAGGCGCCCGCGATGGGAATGTTCGGGCGCCCTAACGTGGGTGCCACTCCCGCCTTTGGCACCCCCAATGCCTCGGTACCCGCGTTCGAGGCGCCCGCGCTTCCTCCGACCCAGGCCCCGGCCTTCAACTTCGGCTCCGCGCCTTCCGCCAACATCTTCGGTTTCGGACAGCAACAACAACAACCGGTAAATACTTCAGCCATCTTAGGCGCGAGTGGAGACGCGCGCGAGATTGACCACCTGTCAATGACACTCGGACCTGACAATGACGTCGGAAGGTGAAAGTGTCCCGCGCGCGTCTCGTCTCGCGCTTGAAGCCTGCAGATTTTAATTAATAAGTTATTAAGATTTATTTTCATTCGTTGCTATGATCTACTTTTCAAACGTGCTATGAAATATTGATTATTTGCCCCATTATCGGTGCGGTTTGATTTGCAACTATTTCCCATACAAAGTTGTCTGTCTAAGGCCGGCAAGGAAGTTCTTTTAAATTTTGAAATCTACGAATTGACACTGAACCATGGCGTACAGTCATTATAACGGGTATTAATAAAATTATTAAAGAAGGTTATAATTTTAACTATCGCAGCAATTGGTTTGTCGAGTGTCGTTTTTGTTATCAGTTAAGGGAAAATTACAAAATTCAACGACGTTGATTGTTGTTGATTTGGACACGTGTAATTTCACAATGTCCATTATACCGTTTCGTTAAGAAACATGCTTTCATTTTTTTTTTCCTTTAATTTAGTTTCCTATTTTAACCGGGTTGGGAATAGAACAAAGTAAACAGTAATCATATAAGTTGCAGTTATATTTTTGACTAGTTTATTTTCGTTTTCTAAGGCATACATTTTGATTTATTTCATTGCACGTTTGAGAAATGTACTCTCTGCTTTAAATAGGGTTGCTTGCTTCATTCGTTCATCCGGGCTTGTTACTCTCTCTATCTGAAGTGTAGTTCGGAGTAGGTAGTATTTTAGTTGAATAGCAAGAAGTTTGTTAACTAAATGTGTTTAAAACAATGTGCAACATGTGTTGACACATTTAAGGCCCATTTACATGGTACGAGTTTCTCGCCCATTTTGGGGCGAGAAATCGTATGACATTATCGTACGCGATAATCGCCAGGCGAGAATCGTGTAAAAATGGTTACACTTATGCGAGAAATAAAAACTCGCTTACGATTATGTCATTCGATACTCGTACGGAGATTATCGCCAGGCGACATAGTATACACGAGACGCTGCATTCTACAGAGATATTTGCTGATGATGTCTCGACTCGTCTAAACTCGTTCTCGTATGACATTTTTTCTCGTACATGCGAGTATCGCACGAATCGGTCAGAACCGATTTTCATATGAGTTTTACCCGTCAATTTAAGTGATTCTCTGCTATTTAATCGATACTTGTGTTACGCAATATTCGTGAAATATAATTATTTTATTTAAGTAAACACTTTATTGTACAAAAGGAAAAAACACAAAATACAAAAAAAACTAAATTATGTATATACAAATGAAACGGCGAAGTGCAAAGGCGGACTTATCCCTTAAGGGATCTCTTACAGCCAACTTTTGAGAGGTAGAGAGTAAACTAAATTATTGAGACCGACAAAAAGAAAGAATGCAATAAACATGGTGAAGTACAGTACAACAAATGTTATTTATTTTTTGATTGTCATATTTTTCAAGATAGTGTACTTTAACTTGCTGATGAATGGCTCCTGGCTGAATGACACGTTACGTTGCCTTAAAAAAAATAAGCGGCGGGAACAACAGCAAATACAAATTAAAAAACTGTTTCGTGCGGTTTGGCGATAGCAACAATTTAAAAATGTTTAGAAAGATAATTAAATTTGATAATTCAACGAATATGAAGTTTGTTGAGTTCTCACAATGTTCTCGTAAAGCACTCATAATGACGACTGAATTTAATTTGAACTCGAAATACGATTCTCGCATTGCATTTATGTTTACACGGAAATTGCAACCACATAAGGCGAGGCGATTTTCGCCCTTTGCCATACGATATCGTACGTATAGTTTACATGATGACATATTTTTTCTCGTGCTACGATAATCGTATACTCGAAGAGAGAAACTCGTACCGTGTAAATGGGCCTTTAGTTAATAAATTACTCGTTTCTAGGCTAAAATTCTAGCTTAATGCGAACTAGCATTAACTTTGGCCAGCAATTACTTCCTGGTGTAGTAATGTACTATTCAAATTGGAAGGTGTCAAATAATATTTTTCCCTGATAGGTAGGGAAGTTGACTTGTCCCTCTCCGACACAACAACTGAAAAACAAAAGCTTAACCAAAGTAGAGCTAAAGTTGAGGGAAAAAAAACATTCGCGAAAAAATATAAACGTAATACTCAGATACGTTCCTAGCAAATCCTAAACTACGGTGTCATCCGACCAATAGAAAATAACCATCCTAAAAAAACTTTCGACTCAGGACACAACTTTTCCTATACAATCAATCTTCCTGTAGTCCGGAGAACCTACGCACACAACCCCCACAATTTCATACTCTCTCTTACATTCCTCATCTATCAAACGTAAGACAACAGCTCTAACTACGCTGAATGCCGCCTACTAACACACAAACCCGAGTGACGCCTGTATCCCAGTGCCACTCCTACCCCGTGAAATTTTGAGTAACCGTTTTAAAGAGACAAACGTTACTCTAAGAAAATCAAAATAAAATACAAACTAATGATGAAATTTAAATTATACATTATAAGACTATTAATTAAAAAATAATCAAATGCTGCATGCCAGAGGTTCTCCAGTTTGATATTAATTAAGAATAACGAAAATTACGGATATCTCAAGTCTTAAATCGGGTTTGGCCCGACATGCTTCGGGCTAGGTCGTAGCCCTTCATCTATTAGTCGCGTTCGGCAGCAACCGCCGCGGCTCTTAGATGAGGCTACGGACTAAACATGCCGAACTAAACTCTTATTTAAAACGAGCTATCCATATTTTTCACTATGCATGAGTCTCGCGGGTGTTCAAAGACTGTAAAATTTTAAAATAATTTATTTACAAATGATTATATCGAACTATTTATTTTTTATATTTTGTTTTGATAATTTTACGGTTTTTCCGAATTATATACACTTTTGATCTATTAAGGGTAGTCTAGTAGTAAGGGTAGGCATGTGACATGCATTGTTAGAGCTCTAAATTTGATTTTGTATTCGAATCATTAAGATGTCTGCCACTAAAAACAAATCAGTCAATACATGATAAATTATAATGGAACATTTTGTTTGTTTTCTTATGTCATGGAACAATTAGAAACCGATTTGGAACCCTGTAACAATCAGACAAATTTTTAACTTTCCATAGCTTTTTCAACTGGCAATTTACTATTACTCACCATACCACAAGTAGTACAATATGAAAATGCTTTGCGAATGATATTTGGCTTGTGGCTTTTAAACCATCTGCCCATCCTGCTTTGCTTGTTAACTAATTACGATTATTAATATCTATAGAAACAGCCAAATCCTAAAAATGGACGCACTATAACCTATTTAGTTTTATTTGGTATAGGTGTGCTTTAGCTGATAGGCTAGCCACCTATCACTACTCCCTCTGCCATCTGTTTTCAAACCTAAAATTATGCTAGAAGCGTGTAAGAGTCACGTTTCAACTGCTCTGCGTACTCCATTTGGGAATACAGGCGTGATTGTATGTATGTATCTGTATGTCCTATCCTATCTGAAATACCTAGAGTTATTAACCCCTCGTATGCTTACACGGATCCGTGCTCTTTTGATGGATACCTTTTTTTTATTGTAATCAGCATAATTTGTAGATATCGAAACAAAAGAGACTGGATCGCATACGAGGGGTTAAATAAAACTACCGCGAGACTCACTAATAGTGAAGTAAAAAGGATATATTCAAGTCTATATATCATGATTCGACTGTCACGTGGAAAGAGCAGTCGATCCGAAGCCGCTGTGGCGCGTTGCTCCCGATCATGGGTCACTAAGGCCTCTTTTCCACGGCCGGTTTTTAGCCGTAAAAAACTACGGTCAATTAACCGAGTCTAGACACGGTCGTCAGTGTTGTACGGATCACTATGGACGTTTGTTGACGGCGCCGGGCCGTAGTTCTGCCGTGTCCGTCAACAAGCGTCCATAGTGATCCATACAACACTGACGACCGTGTCTACACATGGTTAATGAACACATTCACGACCAAGCCTAAAATCAAAACATCTGCGCGGAACCGAGTAGTCCATAGCTAGTACAAAATGAACCCGGCTACCGGGTTCTCGGTATCTCGCGAATGTTTTGAAGAGCCCGGGAGCCGGGTCCTTGGTTCTGAATGTGTTAACCGTAGTTTTTTACGGCTAAAAACAGTCCGTGGAAAAGAGGCCTAAATGCCCGAAACAAGTTCAGCTAATCTCGACGTAAAGACCGGAATGTAGCAGTTTTATTTCACTAGATTGATCTTGGTCCAGATGAATGTGACTACACAACGTCCATCGTACTCAGACCCCCGTTTCTTTCGCAGCAGCAGGCCGGCGTGGGCCTGGGCGGGCAGACAGGAGTATACAGCTTCGGAGGAGCCCCGGGGCCACAATCCCAGGTTCAGTTCAGCATGGGCAGCGCCCCCAACACGGCCGTCCGGAGGGTCCGCAAAGCCGTCCGCAGAAGCTCCCAGCGATGAGCCCCATAGCTCACGCAATGGGCACGAAGCAGCTAATGCTCGTAAAACACGGACGGGACCCTCAGTAAGCCGCATGCTGACTAATCTGCCGACGCTTAGCATAAGTCTATTCCGTGTGGAATGCCTGAAGTATCACCAGGCTTGGCACGGCTGGCGTATCTGGTTTGACAGGTTCTTTGACTCGCCACGCCTTTCTGAGCCGGGGTACGGTTGAGATAGAGCGCTATGCGTGATGGAGGAAGTTAACGGACAGCAGTTTGAGTCTCTTAGTAATTTTGTTGGCGTAACGACGGACTTTAAGTTTTCATGCCATCAGACGCGTGACGGTTTCGGGATTTTCAAACTGCTGAACGTTTAGCTTCCAGGGCTGTACTCATGGCTCTTGGTAAATGTTTAATGTAATATTTGTTGTTCAATGTTGACGTGTAACGAAGTGTTGCTTTGATAAACGGACCGCGTGTTT
The DNA here is from genome assembly GCA_005406045.1 of Adoxophyes honmai. Taxonomy (NCBI): domain Eukaryota; kingdom Metazoa; phylum Arthropoda; class Insecta; order Lepidoptera; family Tortricidae; genus Adoxophyes; species Adoxophyes honmai. The sequence goes on along the minus strand of BHDV01069560.1, from coordinate 22,593 downwards.
GGTGTCGGATATCTGCGTAGGATTCGATGGTTCGTGCAACACGGGCGGTTAAATTATGGCCTGTGCGAACTGATGACTTGTTGTCATTGGGTGTTAACTTATTCGTTGGTTTGTGGTTATGGAGTTCTGATGCGAACCGATGCTGGCTCCGGCCGGCCCGATGGATAATTTGATGAATTTAATTTAAGTAATAAGTATCTATGTTATTTATTTTTGTAAAAGTTTTTATGTGGTCTACAACATACCTGATTCATTTTGTACTGAACGAAATGCTATTTATTTATCTATCATCACACAAATGTCAATATCAAACGAACTAATACTTCCAATCAATCTTCCATATGGTGTAGTTGGTTTTGTGTTTTTAGTTTGTAACCTTCCAGCCAAGTGACTTTGAGACATTAGAGAGACATAAAAAAATACAGCAAAAAAAAATTGTCAATTCGTGATATCATCAAGTGCATATTGGAGGCTATTATGTTTAAAATTATTATTTGCAAGTTAACAACCAATGGCAATGTTGCCAGCCCACAAGGCATGCCCAGTGCAGCCCCAGCGGTCGGTGTTGCCACGCACAGCTCGCACTCAAGTGACGAATTCAGTGGTCAAATCCACGGTGCGATACAACAAATTGTAACAAATAATTATGGAAAAATATCAAGAGTAGATATGTATATAAATACAATGCCTTCTAGTGCCCTGGCCGTTTCAGGCTGTCTTTTGACGATCTGATTTCTTAGAGCTAAGCGAGCGAGTGGACACGCGTTCCATCGCAAGGATTCCTGACCCACCGTACGACTTGTCACAAGGCTGGCATGACAAAGACCCTGTCTCTTTCTGACTGTTCCAGTTAGACAGCGACAGGTATACCTCGCGCTATGCCTTGCGTCACAATATTTACATTGATTCTATAGCCATTTACCCTTTAAAAGTGAGATGGAGTCAAGTTCTACACTGGGTCAGGAATTACTGGCTCGCCCTGCCGCAAGACTGTCAAGATGGGGCCTTGGAGTGTTGCCGCTCTAGATATTCTGTCAACTGTCAATATAATGTAAGTTATAGTTTTGCACATAGAGGGTAACACAGCTTTCTGTACTTAGGTAGACTCGGAACGTAATGGGCCGGTGATGTACGAATTTAAATGTATATTATCCAAAATTAGTGTAAGTTTCGTAAAATTGATGTGACTATGTCGTACAACGCTGGCCGTGTCGATTGCTCCTAGATAGATGTGCGGAATCCAAGCGCCTAAGAGACATTTGGATTCCTGGAAATGCTGTTTACAATAGTCTAATAATCCAAGTAATTCTGTGTGAAACTGTTCTCAATTTGACTGGCGAACTTAGCCTAGGTTGATTTTGGAACCGTTTTAGAACGAAATTTGGCATCGAATCGATTTGGTTTTGAAACTGGCTGCGCAGAAAACCAAGGTTTCTCAAGTTAAAAACAAAATAGTGATCTCTGTTGGACTTGTCAACAGTAGCCGATAGAAATGTTACCAACTTGAATTTTATTTAAAAATATTAGTGGGAGTAGAACCCTGTAAAAAAAAGGTTTACGCCCAGTAGGAGCGGAAAAGTCGGTAGGCGTGGTTTGTGCCGAGCGCTACCGCCTTTACCCGAATAGCCTCTCGTTACGCAAATAACCTCTCCTATAGGTCCTTGGTTAATCAGTCTTGATCTGTCCGAAAAAATGCGCGGATTTCAGCTGTTTCATGTCTATTAGCTGAACTTAATACTGGGTTTGTGGTTAGTGTAACCGCCAGTTCAGAGTAAACGTCCCTGTGCTCGACACTGACCCGATACTTGGCACTAGCAACCTTATGTCACAGTGAGACAGGTGACAGATGGGTGTCATCTACTGGGCGCTGAGCCGTCGAGCATTGGTACTTTTACCTTAGTTCCCTACACGCCGGGAGTTGTTTTGTCGGATTCTGTTGTTTAAGGAAAATGAAATAAAAGACAGACGTTTCGGTGTACCATTGAAATGTTTATTTGTTGCTTTACGTCAACGCTTTTGTTGTATTAATGTTTGCGACTAGATAATAAACTCGGCAAAACGATAACTCGGCGAAACGGATTCGGCGGATCAGGATCTGATTTAAAATACGCCTCGATTTACCTTTTTAGTTGAAAGTCCTTTCAGCACCAGTAAAGTCTTACATTTCCTTTTTTCTCAATTGTGGAAAAAAATGTGTATGTTTTAAACTTTCGCGATTTTCACTCATATTTATACATACGTGGGAAAAATGTATTCTTATTCGGATCAAAAAGTGTCGTCAGTTTTCCAGTAACGGAATGAAAAATTGGGATAATTTTTCTTTCAATTTGTATAGAATGCGCCCATGAATCTGAGTATGTAAACCATTTTCTTCACAAATTGAGAAAAAAGAAAAATACAACCCTTACAAATAATGGCAATAGACGTCTCTCTCAACTTTGTGTTGACTTCATATTCATTTGATAGTTTGTTTAAAAATTGATCCGCCATTGGATAACGGCACCCCGCAGCCCAGTGGTCAGCTAAATAGCCTTTGCCGATTAAATTCCACTCCCTTTGACTAACAAATTCAATTTAGCTGTAAGTTTCTCTGTTAATTTGTTAGTGGACGAGTACGGTGCCGGGGTTATTACAAATTGGATGCCCGCCGGCCTGCAGCCAGTGCAAACTGTATTCGGATTTTACAGCGACCGTGCGTTTTCTGCGGCGTGTACTAAAATTTAAAAGAATTGCACTATTCTGTGCATCGAGGAACCTTTCGATTGTTTACTTGAACAACCCTTCGCCATTTTCATTCCAACGTGTAAAAATCACGGCAAAATAGAATAACTAACTGTATAATTTACTCGAAAGCTATTTTTGTATCGAATTGATCGCCTTGTCATAGGCTCGTGTAGGGGTGATGAGATGAATAAACATGTATTGTAGGCAATTGTATTTGTTGTAGCATTTAATTTTTACTTTTTTTTTTACAGAATATTAGGTATTACAATTTTTTAACAGTGATCGTTTTTTGTTTTGACAACGGCCCGCGCCCGCTCTTTGTGTTGATCCCGAGCACAGCACACGCATATGGTAGATTCAGTCAACGTCTAAGATAGCTGTCGTACCTTGTCGCTTTGACGATCGCTATGGATTGAAAATCACCTGTCTATATAAATGTGCTGCATATTGTTGAAAAGGAATAGTTTGTTACCTCTTGGTCGGTCACAATGATTTTCATGGTTAGCGTTGCTAGAGGGGATGTCCCGAAAGTTTCATAGGGAATAATCGGCAAATATGTACATATCACAAATGATATCTAGGTAAATATCAATTTATACAAATTTTCTATTGTAATGCTATTTATTTATTTCCATAAAATACTTAACACATTCAGAACCAAGGACCCGGCTCTCGGGTTCTTCAAAACATTCGCGAGATACCGAGAACCCGGTAGCCGGGTTCAATTTGTACTAGCCATAGACTACTCGGTTCCGCGCAGATGTTTTGATTTTAGGCTTGGTCGTGAATGTGTTAAAATATAAACATATTCTTCTTTAAAACCAATAAAATTAAAAATAGACTACTTAATTAAATTAATTAAATTCTTAGAAGATTTGTTTATTATACTAATAAGTGAAGCTTGCGACTTCTCCCACGATGTATTCTTTTAGTCGAAGCTTTGTCTAGACAATTACAAAATTAAATTAAAAAAACTTAGCAGGTTGAGCCCGTGGTTATCGAGTTTTGGGTTTAGCAACTGATTTTTAATTAAAAGCGACAAGCCCAGTATGTTATTTCATAGGAACTCTTGGTTTCATTTATGTGATACTAGCTTTTCGCCCGCGGCTTCGCCCGCGTGGAACTCGGTTATATTGCGGTATAAAGCACAACTATAAGAAAGCTTCTCGTTTCAAACGACACACAGCGCCATCGATCTATCATCTATCGATCGAACATCGATCGATATCGATCTATCATCGATATCGATCTATCAAGCAAACTATATTTTTGTTTTCCCTCGGGAACATCATTTTTTCCGGGATTAAAAAGTACCCTATTATTTAATCCGGACTTCTATCTTTATGTCTGCAAAATTTCAAAGCAATCGGTTCAGTAGTTACGGCGTGAAAGCGGAACAAACAAACAAACTCACTTTCTGACTTATAATATTAGTAAGGATTTATAAAGGAACTATTTGATTTGTGTGACATTCACATATTTACCGATTATTCCATGTGGATCTAGAACTACAGAATTCCAGTGATAGCCCCCAAAGCCTAGGTCCCTACATTTTTTAACTCACTCTTACTCTTGCTTTGAGATCCTGACAGCAAATATTTCTTATTTCACTGTGTAATTTTTCTTTATGAAGTCATTTTAACTGTTCTTACAACTACTTCGTACTTATTTGGGAGGATAAAAAACGTTAAAGGCATACCTGCCACAATTATGAGCAAGATTGCCACAATTACTGGCATAACACGCATCACTCCTTGGACCACTGGGTAGTCACAGCAACTAACCGTGATCGCTTACAACGTGACCCTCAAAGGCCAAAGAAAAAGTTAGATGGCAAAGGGATCTCTTGCCATGCAACTGGCAATGTTTCCATCCGGCAATTGACTGAAATTTAACAAAGTGCGTGCGCTGTGCTTGGGCAATTCGTATTTCTTAGATTGTAGGTTATCATTCCGAAATCGTTTGAACTACGGAAGCTGGTCTTTCGTGTTAGCTGTAATACGTGTTTGGCTGCGTCCCGGGTCTGGGGAATTTCAGAGTTAGGGTACAATTACTTTTTTTTTAATTTTTGGATACCTACTTGAGCTAGTGAAGATTCGTTGTACAATGACAGCTCAACAAACATTCGGTACAGACAACGGTATTACCGGTTTTGTTGCCTTAAAATTGTCCCCAATTTTTCATATGCGACAAAACCTGATCTGGAGACTAAAAAAAAAACGACTATCTCTTGCTCGTTGTTGCGCCAAGCTAGCTGAAATTCCCCGACTTTGTCCGCTTTGATTGTTTATTTTCGTTGCGATGATATTAAAGAATGGAATCCTAATTCGTTATTTCAAATGACCATGCCCGTTGCTTCTAGCACACGCGAGTTGCGAGACATAGACTATCTGTCACTGTCTAACTAGAAGAGCCAGATAGTGACAGGTAGTCTCAAACTTACGGTAGTGACCTAGTGACAGCAACATTTCGAACGTGTTGTATCTTCCTCAGGTAAATTTGGCGATTTCAAAGTGTACCTATGTAGCGTAAATTGAACTAAAATATAATTCAGTCTGGGAGAGACAAGTTCTAAGAAATTTTATTTTCGTTTGGTCGAATCTACCATTTAGCGGTAATCACACAAAGTTCGCCGCGTACTGCATGCGGTGACCGTAAAAGTTTAAATAAAGCCGTAGTCGGTCGCATTCGGCGAGGGATAGCTACCACCTGTACGTCTAGTGTATTGAAAACGATGGACTCGATAACGATTTCGTTGGCGAGTTATCGCAAAATTGTATGGAAACAGCGCCGCCAGCGGAACGTTCACACAACTGCCGCGGTCGACACGTCTCTATACAATTCCGCGTTAATTCCCAAACGAAATCGTCGACTCCATCGTTTTCAATACGCTAGACGCTCTGACTAGGTGACGGTGGTCGGCGGACAGTCTGTAAAGACGACGTTCGTTGACCAACGTAGGAGCACGTGCGGTGTGACTGCCGCTTAACTTCACCGTCTATCTCTTAAACTAAGTCCACACCCGTGCGCTTTCACATTCTCCTTGCGTCTTCCTCTGACTCATGCCCGTGCAACCATCAGCAACAGCGCATGCCGCCAGCGCGTTTTCATTGAGGACGGATCTAGTTTCAGCGCATGCGCTGTGGTTGCACGGGCATGCGTCAGAGGAAGACGCAAGGTGAACGTGAAAGCGCACTGGTGTGGACTTGGCTGTACTCGTGCTTTGTGCTAGCAGGGACGCGCTTATTTTTTATTATAATTCAACTCTGAGATTTTTTACTTTTTGACGATTATGGTAGACTAGGTAGGCGTCCGGAGCGCCCAGTATCAATAGTCTGTTGATCGAGTCCGTTGACCGGAATACAGAGACTTTAAGAGGGCGCACACATTTTTTACGTACGTAATATAAGATTAGGTGGGGAAGAGAAATTCAGGGGCAGGGCAGGGGTAAGAGGCACCACAGACCATAACTCGTCGAGTTATGAGTGATTATGGTCTGTAGAGCCCTCTTATCTCTGCGTTTCTCTTCCCCCACCTGACCTTAGTGGTTTTGGACCAATGTTTAAAAAATCGTGAAATATAAATTAACTCATATTTAGCCATGAAAAAAATATGGTTAGACTAAACATATTCTGTAAATTTACAATAAAATTGTTTCATTTGTAATTACATTTAAATCAATGAGAAAAAAAATAAAGTAATGGTTCAACTTTCAAATTATGTAAAATGATATTTGAATAATAAAAACCAATAATTTGATTCATGTTAATCCGTTAATCCCCAGTAGACTATATTGTCTAACAGATAATAACAAGTTTATATCGTTTATGGAAAATTTTAATGGAAAATTTTCAAGTGAAAGACAGCTCTGACGCGTATTTTTGTGAAAACCCTTCAACAAATTGGCTAAGTAAAAGAAATCTGTGTTGCTAATAAAATATTTCTTTCCGTTAATCCCTAGAAAAAGAGTTTATTTATATGTTACAGTAGTTTTTCTTTAAAAACTTAAGGATTTATAGCTTTCTAAAGCATTTGAAAAACATCAAAATCACCGAATTTTGTTTGCACGCTCTTAAGACTAAAGTCTCAGTAGTCCGGTCAACGGACTAAATCAACAGGCTACTGATACTGGGCGATCCGAAGCCCGCCGGCCTATCCTAGCCTATCTCGATAGTTAATTATAGCGAGCTTACCTCCTATCCTAGTTTGGCGAGCGTACCTACCGCTTATCGAACTCATTTTGTATAATAGTTTAAATATAAGTACATACTATTCAATCGCATTCGCTGGAATATTGATGACTTAGACGTAAAAAGGTTTTTCGCTTAGTTAAATGTGACAGCCAAAGATTAACCATAAAGTACACCAGAGCTTCTCAAACTGCAAGCAAACTCCTATGTTGAAGTAAGAACATTGAGCGATTTGTAGGTACACGAAATACAACACAACGTATAACATAATCGGTTGACTCAGGTCTTGCTTTATTGCAGATCTACCGATTTAAGCCACTAGCCAAACTATTTAGCTTTGGCGACGGTGCGACTCAACCCTGATATTTTCATACCTATTCTCTTTTATATAAAATCTTTATATAATTTCACTATCTAAATAAAATCTTCAGTCCCTAAAAAAATTTAATCATCTTTTAAGGGAGTCAAGCGGTGCTACAAGTTTGAGAAACGCTGCGTCAAACGAATGTGTAAAATTAATGAACAAAAATAGACTGCCAAAAATCATACTACGACATAGTCAAAAGTATGGTTGACCAATGTGTTTTACAAATATAATGTAACGACGCTCACGCGAAATGCGTAATGCGTATGTAACCGTTATTCGTCTTCCTGGATAAATTAGGGTTAATTTTCGAACGTGTACATGTACGGTCGACCAAGAAAGTGGTCTATCACTTTTGACAAAAGTTTCTGTGAAATCAAAATTATCACAAGGTTGACATTGTCACTGTCATAATATTATGGCGAGGGGAAATCGACCTTATTGTTTCATGAGGTTCAAATGAATATCGATCTTATGGGGGTAGTCCAATTTCTTGGTCGACTGTACATATACGCAACAGTTTCAGTAAGTGGGCCATTTTTTACAAAGCTGTTCATTTCTGTTTTTTTTTTCATTTGAGTAAAAATATTATTTATAAAAAATAATTGTCCTATAAATTTTGTGACTATTCAGTGACCGATCGTGCTCTTGATTATGAAAAGAAAAATCATTTTTTTTAATTGAAAATTTCCAATGTACAAGATTTTATAAAATGACCCAAGTACTATGTTCATATCCAAATTCGACTAAACAGGTATCGTTACTACTGTTTCAAATTGTAAAGCATCACTATTATTACCACGACTTTACAGTGGGCGTACTTGCTAGCGATAGCGCGGACGATTTGCGGTAGATGTTAAATCATCAACTCATGATACTGCTGCGGTAGCTCTATCCTACGGAATTTCCTACGAAACGTAATGTTCTTGGATATTTTAACGCGTGTCGATTACCTTCAAATGTACATTGTGTTTAGATATTTTTCAATTGTTGCTCACATGGTTGTCTTATTTCTGATTTCATGTATGTATTTCATATAGTGTCCACCCTCTGAGGGTTAAGGTACTAATGCTGAAAGTTAGATTGTTTGAACAGAAATACTTATTTGGTGTCCATAATAGCTTTAGTAGCTACGTTGTTTAAGTCAGTCGCGTTTTTTACATTTAGATAATTGTTGATTGAACAGTATCACAATTGTAAGCTGTATTATTTTCACATTTGACTATTTATAATTTTAACAATCGTAACTGTAGTTATGTTAAGTTATGTGATTTAACTCTGTAGTTTAATTTGAACGCAATTTGTGAATGATTCAGGCGGGGTCTCGTTATGTGATTGTTGATTGTCCCGGGTGGGTTCCGCCTATGAGATGGTGAGTTGGTAACGCAAGCTCACGACCTGATTGTACGTATACGAGTCGGCTAGTCTGTGGTACCGAGCCTCCCGCCTCCGCGCCACATTCAGCCGACTATCGATAAAGTCATTGTATTTAGTTTAAAACCGGCAGAACAACGGCAACCTGGTTAAATACAGCCCGAGGGAACATCTTGGCTACCATCGTTATAACCTAGCTGTAGGTAACTCTAAGGACTAGGTTTACGGAGCGCGTAAGCGAGGCAAAACATTGTAACAGTTTCGTGTAGATTCGTTCGGATCGATATTTGTATATTTTAAAAATGTTGCAAGAAATGGGAAATCTTTATACTCTCACGTGTTGTTTATATATTTGCTCCTAAATGACTGTTACGATCTTTTGCTTGTGTTTAGTTTGTAATTCTGTAAATAGATAGTTGAGTTGGATCATTTCGTGATTTGTAGTCGTATTTGGACCCTTAGCAATTAAATTATCGTATTTTTTTATTAATAGCAAAGAAATGAGGCCTCCAAATGCGCGCTACGCAGTCATTAAGTAATGTTAAATGTTATTGTATGTAACTGGACTCTCAGTGAGTATACAATAAACGAGCTGTGGAATTTTGGGGAACAAAACTAAACAGATATATTTCGAGATGTAATGTTGCCGAATGAAATGATAATGACAGACGTCGATTTATAAATGAATTGGCTTCGTTCCTCAACCAAGCTGCCATCAAAAGTAACAGTCGTTTTCCTTATAATCCCCCCTCTACCCCTGAAAGAACTTGGAAGCAGAAAGGTAGGTTTTCATGTCGCAGTGTTCTTGTGTGTTCTAGTTTAGACAGAATTGGTAATAAAACAATAGTTATGTGCAGAAGGCCCACTCCCGAACAAAATTCATGTTTCGGCACAAAAATTACTGTCTTTCTACCGTTACCTGTTGAAAAATTTAAACTTATTTGCGTAACTCGAGTGTTGATATTCCGTTGAATGCTGCCGACTCAAAATCGGTTTTGCGATACGACCACTCGCGGATGTAAATACTGTTTTTCTCTTAAGACACGCGTTAGGATGGAGCGAAAGTTTTTATTTTTTAACCGACTTCAAAAAAGGAGGTATTCAATTCGGCTGTATTTTTTTTTATTTTTTTTTTATTTTTTTATTTTTTTATGTATGTTACCTCAGAACTTCTAAACGGGTTGACCGATTTCGATGGTTCTTTTTGTGTTCGATAGCAAATGGCTTCCCATTGGTCCCATTTTAATTTCATCAAAATCTAACTAGTAGTTTTTGAATTATCCTTAAAATAAAAAAAAAATGTATGGGCATTCGGGAATTTTAGTCCGAACTTACATTTGTACATACTTACATACCTACATACAATCACGCCTGTATTCTTAAATGGGGTAGGCAGAGCACACAAAACGCTACATAGACAAAACTATGTCTATGTCACGCTTCGTGGCCACTTCTAGCACATTTTTTGTAGGTTTTGAGTTAGCAGGTATGATAGTGACAGGTTGCTAGCCTCATAGCCTGTCGCCTAAAATTTACTTAAACCTATGTCCTTAGTCGCCTCTTGCGACATCCACGGAAGAAATGGAGAGTATTTTTATGTATATTCGCGGATTACTCGAAGACGCCTGGACCGATTTTGAAAATTCTTTTTTTGTCTGAAAGGGTATAGTTTCCAGGTAGTCAGATTGTCAGCATATCTTGACCTGATGATGGAATATGAGGGAAATCGAGGGCAACCCTCAAATTTTATAGGCACAGGTAGTGTTTTTAGTACATTTTTCAAAGCTACACCAGTATTTACGCTTGGCAGTAAAAAAATGATTGGGCTGATGATGAAAGGTCAACTCCTTAATTTTTAGGAGTTAAAGGATATTTTTTTCAATACTTAATGCACCTCCAGACTGGAAATTATAGTTTCAGTAATGAGCCAAGCCTGCTGCTTCTCAAGTGTTGCATTTCTGTTAATGCTTGTTCATCGTGGGGTTTACTTAACAGTTTAGAGGGTTCTAAATCAGATAGAGCTATTCCTTCTAAAGCCTTGAATCTGCTGAGAGCTACGTATACCTACTTGATCTTTAGTAAATATGTACATAAACAGAATTTTCCTTTCAGGATATAGCTAAATTGAAGTCGGTTTTTTTTTTGTTTAAAATTATTAATTTTAATATTCCTGTATGCTGCGACGCGAATGACGTGCGCTGCGCGGCGAGCGCCATCCTACTACCGTAAACCTTTTGCAAAGTCCTACGCGGAGCGTACTCACACTGTGGAGTGGACCCTGTGGTACTCATAGAGGACAGACCAACTAGAGAAACAATGATGGCGACCCAGTTCCGCAAACCGTCAGTCAATTTCAACTTACAAACTGTCACAGAAACTGTAAAGAGCCATTAACCATAGATGAAAAGCCACTGCGTTACGCGCGATCTTGGGCCAGCCAATAAGAGCACAGCGAACGCCGCCATGCTTTGGCGGAATCGTCTTCGAACAAATTCAATGACATTAGTACTGTATAGGTTCTGTCCTCTATGTGTGGAGTGGACCCTGTGGTACTAAACAAAATTCAGCTTTAGTATCCAGACAAGTTAGTCTTAGAAATGCCTAATTAAATGTAGAAGTTGTAGCCGACGAAAGCAGTACCCGGTACAATATTATACGGTCGCCAGTATTAATATCTGCCACAGAGGAGCGTGCAAAAATATCTCACACGTTCTACCGCCCCTAGTGGTAGTCGCAGACATTTATGTAGCCCTATTGTGACAGATATTGGCGCTGGTGGCTATAATAGTATTTAGTGTGGATAATGATTAGTTTTTATGACTCATGAACTCATGATTCAATATTTCCACACAATTTAGCAATGAGAAGTTCGTGAAGTTTGTCAGTTAAAAAATTACAAAAAAAAACCAATATTTTATATTATGCCAAGTGTCCATAGCTTGACCTACGAAAAAGGTTGTGTAAAAAGCTCACCTGCACTTGGTTTAATTCGCTTAATTGCTATCGCCGTTCACAAATAAATTTGGAAATAAAACTCCTGAACGAAGCAGTGTATACGTATATTAAAAAAAGCTGATTCTTAATTATAATCTGTTAAACGTATCAAAGCAACATTATTGAAAACAAGTCGGATATTCAATCTGTAGCGTAAATTTTCTACAATAATTTGTCTAGTGTACATATTTATATAGAAACCAAAATTGATCTCAATATGGCTAAAAAAGGTCACTGAAACAGTTTAAGGGTACCTGCAGACTCGCTCGAAGACTTTGGCAGCGTTCTACAGACGTGTTCAAGGGCCACACACCAGGCCACTAGTAGCGGCCACATTGGAACCACTAGTAGCCGCCATAAGCTATGGACACAAAAAAAGATGCATTCAGAAGTCAATCAAGTGTATGTTCACTTTTAATACCTATGCTCGGCGATCGCGCCAGGGATGTCAATTATGGCTTATGCACAAAACTATGGCACTTCTGTCTAGTTTGATTTATAAATTGATTTTAATAATACGTAAAGAAATACATACTCGTACATGCCCCTACCAGTCAAAGCGTACTCGTTTTGTGCGATGAGCTTTCAAATCCGGTAGGCGAGTATACTCCTTGGCATATACTTAGTCACTACATCCAGCAGGGGTATTGTCTAACGCACTAAAAATTTACTATTATGTCTATATTTTTTTTGTAAATAATTCTTTTTATTTGGTTTAAATGTCAAAATTTAAACATTGGTATCGGCTTTGGTTGCGGTGATGTTACGTGATACCAAATGTTTCAATTTCAAAGCGAGATTCGGTTTCAACTGTCAAATTGAAACCGATTTAAATGCGTTAGACAATAGCTGCTAGATCAAGGCAACCTGCCATGGCTTCTGCAACTGAACGCATCGCATCCCATACTTTGGTCTCGAGTCACATCTATTAGCTTTGTGATAGAACTTTTTAAAATAAATAAAATAAATATCACTGGACATTTTTTTTTTTACACCAATCACCTAGTCCCAAAGTAGGCAATTTAATGCCTGTGTTATGGGTACTAGACAACGGATAAACTTACTTATATTTATATATAGATAAACATCCAAGACTCGGAAGCAAACATTCGTATTCATCATACAAACATCTGCCCCGACCGGGGATCGAACCCGGGACCTTAAGCTTCACAGTCAGGTTCTCTAACCGCTGGGCTATCCGTAGAACTATAGTCGTAACTAAACTTAGTACAAAGCGAATATATTCCCCCCTCCAAGAGCATACAGAGGCAAAATTAAGGTAACGAGTTAAGCCGCCTACCGGACTGAGAAGCTGATATAATTTTGCCGAAACTGGCAAACTGCGTGTGGTATGTATTTTTAAATGTCATCTCCTTTACTCTCCACCTTACGAATAAAGCAATTGTCTACTATTTTGCCTTTTGTAACTGATTGTTTTGTGGCTGCTTGCCTACGACGCCATCAATAAAAAGGAAACACCGGCCAAGTGCGAGTCGGGCTCGTACCCGTAGGGTTCCGTACCAAAAACAGCACAAAAAACAACGTTTTTTCTATGTTGTTATTATTTGTTGTTATAGCGGCAACAGAAATACATCATCTGTGAAAATTACAACTCTCTAGCTGTTACGGTTCGATACAGCCTGGTGACAGACGGACAGACAGACAGATAGACAGACAGCGAAGTCTCAGTAATAGGGTCCCATTTTTACCCTTTGGGTACGGAACCCTAAAAAATGGATTAGGTACGTAGAAAGCGTACGAATCGCTAGACAAAATAGTGTCTATCTCACTTCTAGTATAAGTAATTTGAGGTTGTAGAACAGATGAAGTTCAAATCAAATAGTGAGTTCTAAAGCATACTTAAATCTATTTCCTTAGTCGCTTTTTACACTATCCACGGAAGAAATGGAGAGGTGAACACTCCGACAGACAGAAGAAAAAATAAAAAAAAACTGCCAATAAAGTTCTACTTAAAATTAATTGTGCTGTTCCGTTCATTTTAAACTAAGACTTAAGGACATAGGACCACGCCTCACTGCCGCCGTCACCGATCACACACGATTGGTCGCTCTTGGTCGCTCGTGACATTTGGCGTTTAGACAAAGGGTTTATTCGTAAGGGAAACCGTTAAAGAGGGACTCTATAATACTACATTTTATACGCGACTAGCTTTTGCCCGCGGCTCCGCTCGCGTTAATTTCGGGGTAGCACAGAAGAGATAGCTCATCCCATATACCAATTTATAGCTTTCTACCATTGAGGATATAACCTATAGAGTACTAATGTCATCTTGGTTGTTCGGAAATTATTCCGCAAAACAATTGAAGACCTCGC
>BHDV01069505.1:59153-89511 GCA_005406045.1 Adoxophyes honmai | reverse complement strand
TACCTCGTCACAATACCCGGCCTGCCCTGGTAGAAAAAAACCTTACATCACGCCTATGTTCCTCTAGCATAATTTACCTGTGTCGGGTTTAAAATAACACCTCTCCGTTTTTTCCGTGAATATCATAAGAGGTACCTAACTAAGGAAAAGCATGTTTTAAGTGACAGGTTAGTAGGTAACTTATCGCTATTATAGCTACCAACTTAAAACCTAAAAAAATAAAAAATAAATCAGTAATACTGAAAAAAATGTGGTACTTATATACCTCAAAGTAAGTACCTGCTTTCAATTAGAATTATAGTGAACTCGGTATCGTACATGGTTATTTTTATACAACTCTACCAACATGTAGTTACGGTCGTCCGAACAAAATGTGTGGAGTCAACTGCAAAATAAAATTTAGCTAGCTACGGAACCCTATCATGTGGGTGCCCGACACGCTCTTGCCCTGTTTTTTATACGTATACACGTTTAGAACATCCTGTTAATTGCCCGAAGTAATAAAAGGCAGAGATTCCATGAAGAGAATCCAGTAACTTGTTCTATGCGACTGTTTTATGTGCAATAGAGAGTCATAAAATAGAAATTTATGATCACTAATTATGCACCAGTGCAAATCTTTGTTTATCCTTAAGCTAAAGAGATATTTGAAGAGGATAAGCCTGTGATTTCTTAGTCTATTGTCATTGTTTCTTAGTTTGTCAGTTACTTAAACGTAATAACTTAATAACACTTACGCAATGAATTGTCTGGTATATTTTATGGTACAATACATAGTAATATCTAAGTGTCGTTTAACTATACATGCATTGATGAATTTATATGCATAAAATGTATAATTTACCTACTATCCGCCAATTATGGTAAGTATATACCGACTTTGAAACAATTATAAATATAAATAATGCGTCTCTATTCCTGATGGGAATAGGCAGAGCACACGAAACTTGACAGATTCTTGCCTTATTTACATTTAGGGATACTAGCGTTAGAATAGAGACTTGCATCTGGCTAGCTAGGTTTTAAAAAAAATCTAAAATCTAAAGGCTTAAATCTAAAAAAAAAGTCCTACCTATTATACCTACTATACTATCGCAATGTAATGTACCAACGCTCAGCTGTCATCAACATTACTGGTCTGCGGTAGGCCGATATGATACTGAGTAATGAACTTAAGTCCTCCCAGAGCTATCAGCATAAACCGATCAGTGTTCACTCAGAGAGGAAAAAATAGATCCGATCCTCGCTTGAGCTCCCGAACCGGCGATTAACGAAAATCAACATTACCTGCGCGACATTTACGCAACGTATTAATCTCAGCACACCCTAATTCAATTTATTCCTCCACATATCAGCAACACCGCTCTAAATACGCGGAAAGGATAACAGGATTCAACCAACTGGAGAGGTCTTTGTTTTTTTTTAATTGTGCATTTGTACCGACTTAGGCCCTGCGCAGACGACAGACTATCCGCGGCGGACTTTTTAGTCTGTGAAAATAGAACCTATGGAATTATTATGCAGTAACGCACACGTCGCGCAAAAAGTCCGGCGCATAATGCATACAATCCATACAGACTTTTTGTGCGCCGCATACTCGATCCCACAAAAAGTTTGTCGTCTGCGCTGCGCCTTAAGATTTTGGAATGATATGCCACTTTAGCTGTCCGTGTCGGGTAAATATAATAAATCATGTTTTTATACACATTACTTTTTCTATAGTACTTCGTGCCTATATTCCTAAATGGGATAGGCAGAGCACGCGAAACATTATTACTTGGACAAAACCATGTCTATTTCACGTTTTAAATCCAGTTTAAATAATAACAGGGTTCTAGCCTTTCGCCTAAAATGTACCTTAATATTTTTTCTGGAATTTTTTGAATGGTATGATCAAAATCACGTCATTTTAATTTCACCACAAAGTTATACCGGTGCAGTAAAATGTCGTGTTAAAGTTTTTAAAGTAGGTACAAATGAATATAAATTAACAGCAAGAACAATGTGTATCAGAAATGTTCTTTTGTGTCAACCACTCCGACCACAGACAGTCTATAACAGGTAACCTAATGTCATAATTTTCTTTAAAGAAGTACAGTATGTGCCCCCACTTACCTATCCAGGCAATTCGGTGTTTTGAACGCGCACCACTACTAATATAAAGTTTGTCTAACTATTATTAGCGAAATATTAATATCATGAACTACCTCATTTTGATTTTGCTAAAAATAGTTAGACAAACTTTGTATTAGTAGTGGTGCGCGTTCAAAACACCGAATTGCCTGGATAGGTAAGTGGGGGCACATACTGTACACGACTGTATGAGAGGAAATAACAAAAGTCTAAGCGATACCGAACACAAAATATCTGAAGCCTGTTGCATAACAGCTTATAACTTCTAACACAA
The DNA here is from genome assembly GCA_005406045.1 of Adoxophyes honmai. Classification (NCBI taxonomy): domain Eukaryota; kingdom Metazoa; phylum Arthropoda; class Insecta; order Lepidoptera; family Tortricidae; genus Adoxophyes; species Adoxophyes honmai. The sequence continues at coordinate 87,104 of BHDV01069505.1, read as the reverse complement.
GCGGAAGTCTCTTTTTAACTCCTTGAACTAGAAAAAGATTACAAAAAGATATGCAACAGGCTTTTGGTTCACATTTTCTAACAGCGTTCCGTTGGTTTAGTTAATCAGGCTTCACACCAGGCATACAATTGTTTCTCCATAATTGTAGCGCCACATTTGAAATGCGACACAAAAAACGAACAGGTTCGATCTTGAATTATTGTAGCGCGGATGACGTTTCGCCACAAAGTGCGACCGCTACAAATGTATCCTCGGTGTGCGTGCTCACGTAGGAATATATGGGGGCGTTAAATGTGTCGCATTTCAAAATGTGGAGAAACAATTGTATCCCTGGTGTGCGGCCTGCTTTAGACGCGTTGTTTCTGTCATCGGTTCTCACCTTTTGTTTAAGATTGAATCTTTTTCGAATGTTTTATAATTTAAGATTTCAACTTCAATCTTAAACATCTTCTTACTCCTTCGCTGAATGACCAAAAAATAATAGTCTTTTGATTTTTATACGTTTCTTTCGTAATATGTAATTTTCATTTGCTCCAGTACGTTTAATGCTCTAAAGGAAAAAGAAATCGTAAATAACGGTACGACACCCCGGCCGGATGCGTGTGACACTCCCTCACACTGAATATGAATAAATCAAGGGAAAGCGTTGAAGTAATGATTTATATTCAACTCTTTCTGGCCCACGGAAATCGAGTCCGATCCTTACCTACCCTCACCTTGATTTACTGCTCGGGGTAAATAATGGTGGCGGAACGTTTTTAATATGTTTGCGGATAGAAAAACCCTTTGGAAAAGTATGTTGACTAACATGCTTCTTTGGTTATTTATGTGAGTGAAATATATGACATGTTGCGGGCTAGTTCGTGGCCCAGCATTGGGAGAAACGTGCTACGACAGCTGTTAGTTCGTGTCTAAGGTTGACACAGAGTAGACAGTAAGGTTGAAGTAAAGACGTGAGTTGAGAAAGAGGTGAAATGTAGTGACGATTTTGAACAAAATCGTAACATATCAGTTCAGTACATATTCACTGTAGTAAATTGGGTAGGTACGAGAAAAATGAAAAACGTGTATAAGGGTAAATGTTTGGGCGTTTGAACCGCTGCAATTATTTTCAACACTTTTTTATTAGATTTATTTAGAAATTGGTGTAATAAATGTGTCATATAGTTTCTGTGTCTTGCAAATAGGTACACACATACATACATACATACATACATACATATTCTCACGCCTGTATTCCCAAGAGGGGTAGGCAGAGCACATGAATTCAAAAATTCAGTGCCACGTCTAGCAAATTTCAGGGTATCCAGATGGTTAAACGTGATATTGCAGTGACAGTTACAGACTAGACTATTATATACACATTTTCAACAGTATCTGATAAAAAAAGTGTTGACAATAATGACAGCGGTTCAAACGCCCGAATATTTATTTACCCATAAAGTAATGTAAAAAACTGTGTATGGAACTTCATATATGTATGTACTTCGTTAAAATTGTAACGAAAAGAGCATGTATCTATCTGAAGTAGTTGCATTCAAATCATAGGTAAGCAATAAGGTAATAACATGTTATTACAATATTTACGAAGATATCGCTAGTCCTAGCTAATCGATTAGGAAATCAGTTGCTACTTTTACGGCTTAGTAAACCTAATATTCGCCGCACATTAAGTGGAACGGATAAATCCAATTGCGAAAGACTGATAGAAAAAAACTGCTGCCTTGCTTTTCCTCCGGGGGCTTGTAGATACAAGGCTTCCATTGATTGCACTAAGACTTTCAGCTCGTTAGTGCTTGTTGGTCTAAAGATCGCTCTGCCTCTGAGAATAATCTGCATTTTTAACATTTTATGCCTGGAGAATAAAGCAAGTATAAGTGACTAATAAGCAACCAATCACCTAACCAGTTACGTAATTTATTCACATCACAGATTTGGATGTAAATAAGTTTCAGCCTGATTGGGCAGAATATAGGCACCCTAGAGAGGGAAGAGTGGCAAATAGATGGTAATACACCACTTTAGGAGCCCATTAAAAAATCCCCCGATTTCATTTCAAACATGGTTGTTTTGTAGTATCACAAGAATACATTTTATTTAAAAAAAAAAACCTTTGAAAATTCTTACCAAATCGTTGTTGGGCAAAGGAAATTGTCGATAATAATTCAAATCCACAAACTACAACCGCATTCCAGAAAACCAGCAAAATATTATTTTTAGCAGCTAACTAAGCGTTCCGAGTAACGTAGATTAATACAGTCAGCTAGAAGCATTTTCCGATCAGGAATCTCTCATACAGCAGCCCGCTATCGGCTTGGAAGGCATCCAAACCTATTTATGGACTTTTCGGTGACTTGGTAACAGAAGTCTTGTGGCATTCCAAATAGTTCCCAAGTTTGTGACAATAAGAAACTCTCAAGTGTAGGGGTTTGACTGTACCTATCACTTAACTTCAGATTGCATGAAAAGTTGGGAGTTCCCTTTTCATATTTATAAGGGATGGCATTGACTTATTTACTCAGTCAAGGTTAGAAACAAGTTGAAGTCCTACTACAGAAGGGGATATAGCGTAGACGCGAAAACTCTCTTATTATTCCCACTGTTAGATAAAGTGTGTGATTTATGTCACAATTGCGCCAAATTCAATTGATACCTACAGTAAAATTGCTTACGCAGTTTTCAAAGCGCTCATATTACTAGTATTTAAGCTATCTAGTGACAATACGTTGAAGTCTTTATAGACTAATAGCTTTTGCCCGCGATTTCGTCCGAGCTTACAGGTTGGATTAAAGGTAATTCAGAAATCTTTCATACTAACTTTTCAAGGGCTGATAAAAAATGGAAGGAATGAAATGCTAAAGATCAGGTACGTACTTTCTTTCATACAACATTTATAGCATTTTCATGAAGGCACACTGTAGCATTTCTTAAATTGATTCCAGTAGTTCATCAGCATCCAAGTAACAATAAACAACATTACTTCTTCAGTGACTTGTTACCATCGTGATTGATATTTCAGTAAAATCCGTCGTGTAAAGTTATTGAAATACGTGTCACTAAATTCATTGGCAAATGGAATTAACCTTTGATCAAGCTCCTTGTTTTGGACGTGACTGAAATCTGAATAGCGAATGTGATTGAGTGTTCGGAGCGACGTATAGACGACTTAGACGGGTAATTATTTTGAAGATTGAGTTTGATTTCGGTACCTTATTGAGAGGTAGGCACATTAAAATGAAAAGTGACGCTAATACTCGTAACGATTATTGTGTAATAAATAAGTGAAGTCCTTTAGTAGGACTACTTTTATACTACGTTCAATAATAAGGGGGGGGGGNNNNTCAATAATAATAATAATAATGGGGAGTATCTATTTTTTTTTTTATTTTACTATCTCAGTTTATAATTTAGTTGACATCCATAAAGTCATATTTTCGGCGTTTCTCATAAATTTGTGTTCGATTACAGAAGTTTTATATTTATTTAACTTGATATAACAACAAAAAGTTAACACTAGTATTGCTTTTCTTACGTGGATACGATTTTTATTTATATTTATCGACCTTTAATCTTACTTCAAACATAAACTTGACTATTTCGAAAAATGTGGAGCTTCGATAGCTGACATAAGACTTTAGGACCTAAAGCAATTTCCCAAAAAACAAAACCAAACATTGTGAACGTAATCGCGATCTATCCACGGAATTTATTGCCCTTTCAAAGATTAAACGTTCCGATTCTCGCTAGCCTTTAAACTAGTAGACGAGCCGGGAATTTTGCACCGATTTGCATCAGTTGCAAAACTAAGTTATGGTAATCTGGCTATAAGTTACAGACCTGAGCTGGTAAGCCTTTCAATTTTATAGGACGGTAGGATACTTCCAGCCTCTGCGCCGGTGAAAATTGAATTAATTTGCCTTTTTAATACAATTTGCCGTTGAATCAATTTAATTTGAATTCAGGTGTCGCTAATGGTGCTCTCTAGGGATTATTGAATCATTAAATATTCGTTCAGTTCTAACTCTTGCCGTTACTTTAAATGTATCCACTATTGCACTGATTTTCCTTTGATTCTTTTAGGGTTCCGTACCTAAACGGTAACAATGGGATCCTATTATTAAGACTCCGCTCGGCTGTCGATAAGTTTTTTAAATCCTTCTCCAATTTCAGATTTATCCTCATCTCTCATATAAGTCAGCTCCTTTATTCCTGGTATTAAAACCTTAAAGTAAGATTAGTACGATCAGACAAAATCTGGGTTTGAAATATTCTATCTCTTAAACCTAGAATCATACCGACTAAGTACTCAAAGAGAATTTTACATCGTGAACTAGATTTCGCAACTGGGCCACTAGCGTTCAAGTTAGTCATATTTTACTATCGTGATAATGTCTAAAGAAATTTATGCAGGCTTTTGCCGTTTTACTTTAAGAAAGGCTTGGTGCTAACACACCTATAATCATAATTTACGAAGACTAAATCAAAATAATTTATTGAATTCTATAACGATTGAAAATTTATGATGATACGATTTTTCCCGTTTCATCAAATACTCGTACGTGTTAATGCTGTTACATTTTTCCCATTAAATTTAAGAGGTGTACACAAAATGTTTTCGCATCTCATTTCATCGTAAAATTTCCTATCATGGTGCCTCACTATCTCAACTAACATAAACGTACTAGTTATCCTATTGATTTCTTAGCCACCATAGAAACTACTGACAGTAAAAGGTCGTAGAGATGTTTTATTACGTTTACTGTGATAACGTTTTGCGGTGGGTTGAAAATCAATTGGTTCGACTGATGCGATCGCTTTTCGTTTTAATATTTGACATTAAATAATAAAGATCCTAAAGAATGAATCCATGGGTACGAACATGTCACAATCTATTAAAATAAACGATTGATACTTCAAGCACCTTCATATTCCTTAATATCAGTAAACTCACAGTTCCACTAATTTTAAGCTTGTATCAACACGGGAAACATCGAGGCTGGCATACCCTCGACCTCTTTTTTATGGAAAGCAGGCAGGTATCAGTTGACATTGGTATTTGCTTTACTGTATCGTGTAAATTGAAAGGAGATTCGTTCTGTTTGTCAATTCGTATCTATGTCAGTACATTTGTATCGGAAATAACTTGGTCCGGGGTTTGTATGTTAGCAGTAGGTATTAATATCAAAGGTTCGGGTTGATCGACGTATTTCGTTTTGTTTGGTTTTAAATATAGTCATGTTTACGTGTTGTATAGTATTGTCGATTTCAGTAGCTCAATATTTTTTGGTAAGGAAATAGGTCGTACTTACTAGAATTCAGTACTTTTACGTTGTAAAATACTTTTAATGCAGTTTGAATCTCGGGATCGGAAACCAATAAAATTAACATTACTTTTCACATTTACCTATTACAAAGCCAAATAAATTTTACTTGCCACAATTTCTTATAGTAGGATGGGCGGAAAATTTGGCCGCCTAATGTATATTTCAGATTATGTCTTACAGAAAATAATTATTAGGTTCTAAAATACTAAGTAAGTAGGTATACCTTATTATGCCATGATGGTCGCGAATGTTAATTTTTGTAGCACATATAGATACTGGTGACATTCGCTTCGCTTAATTTCTCTCTTTCATAATAATTATATTATTTTAATTCCGCTGAACATACTATCTGAAACTATTTTAATTTCGCTGTTTCTCTTACTTATGGTTTTACGTAAGAGTAGTAGTGTTTTCTGTTTTATTCAATTCCACTAAAGAAACTTATTGCAAGATAAAAGCAATTTTGTACGTTCCGCTTCCTCCCTCTGCCGAAAGAATTTAAGCCCCCATTAGAAACACACGAGGTATATTCCAGAATTTTATGTTGGAACGAAATTTTCCAATAAAACTGTGCGGCATTGGTTCCTTCAAGCATTTTATGATTTATTGCGTTCACTTCAAAGTTTCAAGAGTGACGAACGCTTCCAGTCTCGGGACGTATTTAAAGAACGTCGTAACTGGCGTCAAAAAATATTAAGAATTTCCAGGTCCAATTTGTCACTGGTACACCTGATTACTTAGGGCTAACGAGTTTTTCCCTCGGCCTGTGTTTTACGTCGTTCCACGTCTGGTGAGGATGTCCTCAGTCCTGAAATTTTGTTGCTTGCACGGCGAGAATATTTATTACCCCTCCATATTTTATGTCGTGCGGCGTCTTGACAGCAGGTGAAACTTGTATTCTCATTTAAAAGCTTTATGCCGGCATCAGAATATTGGGCGATATTGTTAAGTGACTACGAGTTGACACTTTTGCATTTGACGTGTTGCGTTTCGCTTGAGTGGGTATAGCGTTGGACTTTCTTCTATTAAACGAAAACTACATACGCAGTTCCGTCTTGTGTCGGGTTTAGAATGAGACCACTTCATTTCTTCCGTAGATGTCGTAAAAGACGGTTAGGAAACTAGATTAAGGTATATTTTAGGCGACAGGATAGCAAACTTTTACACCTGCCAATTCAAATTCTATTTATAAAAATATGCTAGAAGCGGCCGCGACACGTGATATAGTCATGGTTCTGTCTTTGTAGCGTTTCGTGTGTCTGCCTAGCCTGTTTTGGGAAACGGGCGTGATTGTGTACCTATATGTAGGTACGTAGTAAACAAAATTCACACAGCGTAACAAGATGTAGCAGATAGAAGCTTTTGACGAACTAAATAATGTTAAATAATGTTTAAATGTATCTGGAAATTGTTTACTTGAATGAAAATTCAAACTTCATTGTGTAGATACCACGATTCTTTGCCTTTATGAACCTCAATGTCATAATTTATGTCCAAATCACTGAGTCTCAACACAAAACATAAATACCTTTTCACTTTATAACCTGGTGAAGTTTTGACCTTAATCCTTTTATGTGTTAAATCTCTAAATCCACAACATCAAGAACTTTGAGACTGACGCAAGATTTCTCTAGATTTCAAATACGGAAATCTATTTATAGGTGACACGTAAATTATAGATCGATCTGACCTTTCGAGGGCTGAAGGTGTCCTTTTACGATTGACGGAACGAAGGTCTGCAAATTATGCTAAACTGTATAATAAATTTTATACCGCCTGCCACTGTTAAAATAATCTTAGAAACCCTAATGTTCTAAACAATGATTTAGGTTTGCGTTTTGCAGTTGCATTTTTTTTAAGATTTTAAAAATTTCAAATAATTCTGAAGGCTACAAAACATACAAAAATCATGCTTGTGTTTGCAAATGAGGCAGAGGACACAAACCTGACACAGACAAAACCATGACTATTTCACGTTGCGCAGCCACTTCTAGCATAATTGTACGTTTGAAAGCAGATGGAAGAGGTATAATAGTGTCAGGTTGCTAGACTGTCGCCTAAAATATACCTTAGTCGTTTCTTATGACATCCGCAGAAGAAATGGAGAGATGTAATTTGTAATTCTAATATTTCTAACCCTTATTATTTTCTTCAGTCAATTTTTATCAGAAATATTCGATAACTTTGCCTCGTAGAGATCCTTGTCTGAGCGATCTGTATTTACCATGAATCTCCGGAAGAGAAATGTTAAGTAACAAAACTTCGTGGCAGTAAGCTTGTCAGCTGCCAGGTTGTGCCAGAAGGTTTGGATAAATATCGTCTAGCTAAATGTTATGGTCCATTTTTTATGCCATGTGGTGTCGGATTTAGAATAACACCTCTCCATTTCTTCCGTGTATGTCGTCAGAGGTGAATAAGGCGAAGAAATGGAGATGTAAGATAAACATCCCTGTGCTCGACACTGACCCAATACATGGCACTTGCAACCTTATGTCATAGTAAGGCAGGTGACAAATGGGTGTCATCTGCTGGGTGTTGAGGCGTCGAGCATTGGTTCACTTACCTTATGAAAGTATTCGGACTAAAATAAATCTTACAAAATAACTGTCATTGCTAAGGGTAAACACGCTTATTTTATCGTCTCTTTGGATAGGTAGTGGAATCATTTTTTATTAAAGTCAATTTTTCAAAATGAATGCATGACGCTCGAGGTTTCCCACGTCAAGCAGTTCCAGCATTCTTAAACCATTTAGGAGCTGAGCTTCATTATCAAACACTAGAGCTCGCTCGTCAGGGTTAAAAGCACCAAGCACAGCATCATTCGCATGCGTAGACCGTCCTACCCTATCAGTAGCATTCAGTGTTAAACCAGAGACCGGGGCGGGAAGACGTCCCGTCGACTCAACCCCGCGTTCGCGATTCATCGTACTCGATATGGAATAAGTTTCAAAGACAAGTTCAGTGATAATTGTAAATAGTGTCTCTGCTATTAACCTTCAGTGCCGTGTATTGGTTTGTGTTTTTGAAATTTAATTGAAAAAGTAAAGTCAGTCGTAAAAAGTCAGTGTCTAAATGAACAGCCTATGAATAAATGAGATGGTTTGAGAGTGTGATTAGTTTTGATTCGTTTTGTATGGAATTGCTGTAAGAAGGAGTTACTGAGTTGTGATATAATCACGTAGCCGGTTCCCTTGCGAAATATTCTAATTGAAATCGAGTCTAAAGAATGATGGTTGAATTCAATTGGTGGCTCCGTCGTGTAAAAAATCAATTGTGCATAATGCGGCTTAAAGCGGCGCCGACAAATTGGTTGACTTGGCGAATGTTCGCAATTTGCCGTTTGTGGGTGACGGAGTGTTTGCGCGTACGGAGCATACGGCAGTGCCTGTCTGCCAACAGAAGGAACATTTATGCTTCGCAATTTCTGTATCCATTAGTCAGATAGACTTGTTTCTTTATGGACTATATAACAAAACATATCGTATATAATATGTATATGGCGTATTGGTTTTCTATTACAAGATAAGATGTACCGATTATACCATCTCTTTTATAAGTACGATTGAGAACAGTAAAACACCAAATTCAGAATTACTGCTCAAAATCAAAGCTAATTAAGTAAAGCGATGGCTATTTTGCTCTAATTTATGAGGTCTTCTAAACTTAACTATGGACTGGCCATATTTTTAGAGCTTTCTCGTAATGCGGACTACCTATAAGATAGCTAAAATGGAGTATAATCGAAACACTTCTTATACGAAGCAATTATCCAATTGATGTGGACATAACTACATACAATCACGCCTTTGTTCCCAAATGGGGTAGGCAGAGCACACGAAACACGTAGACAAAACCGTGATTATGGCTTTTTCAGGCTTCGCAGCCACTTCTAGAAAAGTTTTAGGTATAGAAATAGATGGAACAGGTAGTATAAGCGACAGTATGCTAGCCTGTCCAAATGCTATTACTGATATTATTAATTCCAAAAACACGTTCCGCATTCTTGAAACCAAAACGGACAACGTGACGATCAGACGCGCATCCGAGGTGCCTTTAACAAAACAATTGTCCTAGTTTGCTTAATTGCTTGCTAAACTAATTAACCCATTAATGGTCAAAATGAAACTAGCAGAGATTCATCAAAAATTTGTTGATTTTATAATTAAAGAGGATAAAAGGAATTAGGAAATGAGAAAAAAAAAATTTTTTTTTTTAGGCATTTTTGCGAGTTTTCTCACCTTTTCGGTAGAGTTTGGAGCGACGTTATTGTCGACAAGGTGGAGATTTATTTATTATTATAAAACTGTACCCAATCATATTACATTTAGCGTCAACAATTTAATTTTTTCCCTTAATTTTAAGTGTTCCCAAATTGGCACAGTGACCAAGAATGGGTTAAGGGCGAAACTTGGGCTATAATTGTTTCGTGCTCAAAATACCACTGAGGCTTCGCCGAGAAGGCGGCATTAATTTGACGAGCCTTAAAAACGTTAGAAGCCACTTAATCAAGATATTCTCCAACGATAACACTCGGTTTCGCAAGGAGGCCAATAAACTTACATGCTTGACTCAGGCCGGGTTAAATCGAGTTCAGGTTTCTTCTGTAGATGTTGTAAAAATTAAAGGTTTTGAAAGGTTTCTGGTTCATGTTCAAGGGTTCTGTTATGCCATAGGAGAGACGATTTTGTTTCTGTTCGTCCCCATGGACCATCATGATGATTAAAAACTTAAGATTTAGTAAATACATACATACATCATGCTTGATTTACTAAAAGGGATAGGTAGAATATATGAAACGTTACGTAGACCAAACCACAATTATTTCACGTTAGGTAGCCTTAAGTGAAATAGAGATAAAAGAGGTATAATAGTGACGGGTCGCTAGCTTGTTGCCTAAAACACGTCTTACCTTATTATCCTCAGTCGCTTCTGACAATATCCACGAAAAAAAAAATGGAGATAATATAATGTTATTCTAAATCCGTTGTCACTTGGCTAAGATAATAATGTATTGTGATCTTTGTAAACATTAGACACGATTATTGAGTTAAGTAAAATTACTTTCACGGTACTTCAAGTATCACTCCAGCCTGAAAAGTTATAAGTCACAATGTTTTTTTCACAAAATAATCTTCCACTCATCCGGCCCGTATGTATCGTATCTAGAAAAGGCGTGGCACGTGGATTTAATATTTCACTCGTAATTTCAAATTAGCCCGCCTCGCGCAGTGTCCATTGAATATGCACAAACGATTTCATCTAAATGAAAGAACCGAAATTCCACCATGCAACTTTGACGCGGCGACAAATTTCGCCTCTGTTCAATTAGGATTCTTAATTTGCTTTCTGTTGATTGCAGATTAGTGGTTTGACCTACGTTCTCACATTCGTTTCCTAGTCTTTTTATGCGAAGGGTCTTGGGATTAGTGTGAGGAAACCAATGACATGTAGCTTTAGACGACGTGTCGTTGCGACAATACTGGTGTGTGCGTTTCTCTGAAATACTACTCTTAGGGCGGTGGTATTGGCCCGGTTTAGTGGTTAGAGAACTTGCTAACTATGAAGCTTGAGGTCGTGGGTTCGATTCCTGGTTTATATGACGAATATGAATGATTGTTCTAGAGTCTTGAGCATCATTAAATTCATCAATATAATGTGCATAGGTATAATATTAATTTCATCTCTTAAGAGCGTGCAAACACAATTCGGCGATTTTGATGTTTTTCAAATGCTTTACAAAGCTATAAATCCTTAAGTTTTTAAAGAAAAACTACTGTAACATATAAATAAAATCTTTTTCTTGGGATTAACGGTAAATATTATTTTATTAGCAACACAGATTTCTTTTACTTAGCCAATTTGTTGAAGGGTTTTCACAAAAGATACGCGTCAGAGCTGTCTTTCACTTGAAAATTTTCCCTTAAAATTTACCATAAACGATATAAACTTGTTATTATCTGATAGACAATATAGTCGACTGAGGAATAACGGTGTTACATGAATCAAATTATTGGTTTTTATTATTCAAATAACATTTTACATAATTTCAAAATTGAACCATTACTTTATTTTTTTTTCTCATTGATTTTAATGTAATTACAAATGAAACAATTTTATTGTAAATTTACAGAATATGTTTAGTCTAACCATATTTTTTTCATGGCTAAATATGACATACACATACATATTCTCACGCCCATATTCCCATGAGGGGTAGGCAGAGCACATGAATTCAAAAATCCAGTGCCACGTTTAGCAAATTCAGGGTAACCAGATAGTTAAACGTGATATTGCTAAATATGAGTTAATTCATTTTTCACGATTTTTTAAACTTTGGTCCAAAACCACTAAGGTCAGGTGGGGGAAGAGAAACGCAGGGGTAGGAGGGCACTACAGACCATACTCACTCATAACTCGACGGGTTATGGTCTGTGGTGCCTCTTACCCCTGCCCCGCCCCTGAGTTTCTCTTCCCCCACCTGATCTTATATTACGTTCGTAAAAAATGTTTGCGCCCTCTTAACCAATTTATTTTTAGTCGTTTGCATTGTTATGTTGGTTTCCAAACTTTAAGGGATATTTTTATTGATGCCTAAGTTGGTTTATCCGTAGTCTAGAACCAAAGTAGCGTTGCCTGATTTGAAACAAAGGAGGCATCCACTGAAATAAAAGAGGTGTTGTTCTAAACCCAACACCAAAATGTATAATTACTTCTTTCTTATTACCTTATTAGATATTAATTTATTCTTTGCGACATGAAAATTTCCTTTTTGACTAAACTTGTCGCTGCGACATGTCATCTACTGCTAGCTATGTTTCGTCGGCAACAAACTTGAATCTGAAAAGGTCTCTTTATATAATTATACTAGTTGTGCCCCCGACTCCGTCCGCGTGGAATAGTGACTAATTTACCCCTTTTTTCCCCCACATTTCACAATGTTTCTCCGCTCCTATTGGTTGCAGCATGTTGTTATATATAGCTTAAAGCCTTCCTCGATAAATGGTCTATCCAACACAAAAATAATTTTTCAATTCGAACCTGGAGTTCCTGAGATTATCGCGTTCAAACAAACAAACAAACTCTTCAGCTTTATAATATTAGTATAGATGAACGGTCCCCATATAAATATCTGTAGCGCGTAAACTAGGTACACTTCTTCGAAGATTTCTAGGAAATCGAGGTACATTTTCGTTCCTTTTTCAAAATGCTATTTTCCTTATTATCCTCGGTTGCCCCAAAGAGCACAATGAATGTCACTGGTCTTGTGCATCCGAGCGCAACCTGTAAATTTTACCAGGTTGGTGCGCAGTGCTTTTGGTGTGTCGTCGCTTTGCGTGACTTTCTTTACCAAAATTTCTCAGAAATTGTCGGAGTATTTTTTTTAAATGTTGATAAGTATTGTATCTTCCCATTTGCATTGTGTTAAATGCAGCCTGCTTGATCGAAAATCCTCTTCGTCCAACACACTTGGGAAACGAGGTTTGTGTTCGCTGAGCATGCTTTAAATGTCGCGTGTGATTTTTGTAACGAAAAAAAAAACATCATTTACGGGTAAGTTTTGAGCATAACAACGAGACTAGATCTTTAACCAAAAGCAAAGAAAGACCATTAGCCTGTATTTCTAAAATTGTTAGTGTTGTGTTGTTGCCCTCACTAGATGTACTCGTATACTACTTGATCAAAGTATTTAGGAGTAAAGTAAATTAGTTAATCCTATCTACCCTATCGAAATATATTTATTTTATTACAACAAACATGAGCATTAAGGAGTTAACAACAAACCCGCCTTCTATCCTTTTTCAAAAGGAAATTGCTTGGTACCCAACACACAAGGAAACAATCGTCGCCCCATGTGGCATTATTTCCTCAAGCGTTAATTGCATTAAAAATAAATCAAGATTTTATTTATTGTGTTAAAAATCAGACGTTTGTTAAATTATTTTTCACGAGCGCCAGTCTTTACTCCACGGATATATCTAATTACACTCAGCGTCAAAATTATTAGAAAGGGAATTTTCCACTTCGATTTCTTTAACTCGAATTTTCCGAGAAATCCACTTCACAAGCTTCTAGGTAAATTTACGGTGTAACCAGGGTCCATTTGTAAGTCGATCTTCACTAATCCGCTGAGCTAGCTCGGGCTTTAGAGCCAGAAGCCCGTGAGAATATTTAGACTGGCAGGCTGAATATGCATGTTATAATTAAGTACACTGTTATAAAAGTATCTCTTGTAGCTTAACGTACATTTAATTAAACATAGAGTGAAAAAAATGCGAAATCGAATAGTTAATATGCACGTATAACACATTTTATACAATAGAAGATAAAGATCACGCATGTGTTTCTAAATAGGGAAGTCAGTAGAACACAATAAGGGCACAGACACAATCATGATGATTAGACGCTTCATACCCACCTTTATCAGAGCCTTATATTTTTGCTTGTTATTTTGTAGAGAAAATAATAAGGATAGATAAATAAAAATATGCACTACAGGTTTATATTGTACTTGAATTAAAGTATAAACTGAGAAAGTGCTGTCACAAATTTGTTTTGTAGTTAAATCGCATTAGTAGTAGTGAGTAGTGTTATACAGTCTGTCTGTACAGTCTTTCAGTGTACGAAACCCTAGAATCATAGAGCAGGTATACTTATTTTTTCCAAAAACCAATTTGGTAAATTGTCAAGAATAGAAATACTACCCGTAGATATTATATTACAGTGACAGAGAAAACACTCCGAAGCGCGAAGAAACCGCGTCGTTTCGGCCACCCATGCAGGGTGCTGATAAGGGACTTCATCATTAAACACGCCATTAAATAAAATGGCCTACTTTACTTAGACGACCGAGTGTTCCTTGCGTCGGTTTCTCTCCACTCACCGTTTTAGAAATTGCTAGAACATACAGCGGTAATTTAGTAAAAAGTAACATTAAATTCACACATTGATCTAGTTACTTCCAAACTGGATATTGTGCAGAGAATACAAAAAAATAGTAGAAAGAAAGACATTTATCTACGCAATTTGACGCACATAAAAAACAATAACTTCATGCTATGATTGCAATAAAATTAGTATCGTCAATAGGGCTAAAACCAGCTCCAAAAGGGCCGCACCGAGCATGATATTACGGCAAGCCGCATCGCTGGTTTACAATGCAATCCTGGAAACAATAAATAAGTACTAGCCCCTAACGAGAATAGAATTCAGGACCACAAGCTCAATCTGTAGGTTTTGCACAACGACATGCGCTCGGGTTAGACTACCTGTAATTTTCTAACGTCTTCAGTTAAACGGTGAGGCTATGCTAAGCCTACACAGAGGCATTAGCACACTAAGGTTTATCCCCGATTTGAACATAAAAAGCATTTTTAGTGTCTTTCTTTTACGCGTGGTTAAAGCAAGAAATGTTTTTTTATGCACCTAGTAAATAAAATCCCATCAAAAACATTCTGTAAAAAAACTACCCAAGTCTCGTTGAAGCTGCTTGTTTATCTCTAAAAAGTAATGAAATCTAGACATAGTTGTGCCAAGTCTAAGGTTCCTTACTGCGATTTCTTTATTATTATAGTTAAGTTGTGTGGCTTGGCCGTTGAACATTTTTTATACGTTAGTGGGTACAAGTCAATTTTGTTAACATGTAATGTTGCAACTACCTTGTTTGTTACGCGAGATAATAGCCCATACTGGTATGGGTAATTGGTATAAAGTGTTCAACGGCCAAGTCACACAACATTAACTATAATAATAAAGAAATCGCAGTAAGGAACCTTAGACTTGGCACAACTATGTCTAGATTTCATTACTTTTTAGAGATAAACAAGCAGCTTCAACGAGACTTGGGTAGTTTTTTTACAGAATGTTTTTGATGGGATTTCACTTCTTTTTGTAGAAACGTGAGCATATTCATTATTTATGTTAGTTTTTCTTATTTTACACATTTACTTATTTTTGCAAATTATCTTTCTTTTCTTTTTTCCGGTTTTGATCTCGTACAGTAGGAACAGTTTTTCGTATTGCCCATTCGCGTTCCTTAAATTAGAAGATGTGTCTCTCTGGATTTTTACAATTACAGTCGATTTTTTTTATGTACCAGAGCAGCTCAGGGTCTTCATCAGATACTTCAGACCTCAGATTTTTGCCATCAAATGAAGCGACCCACTAAGTTGAATATTTTTTGGAAAGGAGGTATGTCGATCTCTCTAGTAGTTTGGTTGGGCTCTAGTGTTTTCACCAGGTACTCCAGATCTTCGATTATCCTAGTTTTTACATTTTTCCCTTTATGTAGTCGTTAATCCCTAACCATGTACCAAATTTCAGCTCTCTGAGTTCACGGGAAGTACTAGTTCTATTTTGATGATCATGAGTGAGTGAGTGTCGAAAATGCGAAACTTTGCTTTCGCTTAACTTCGGAACTGAATTACCTACTGACTTGAAATTTTGGATTGTTTTAAGTATGTGGTTATAGCTCACTAGATGACGAAAATTTCAGCGTCCTAGTATTATCCAGAGGTTCTCAAATAGGGGCCTGAAAATGCCGCGAAATGGTTCCAGTAAAGGATGGTACGGCAGTGCTTGCTTTGCGCTCGACTTGGTGGGGGCACTGCCGTGCCCCCTGATTAGCGTGTTACTATTGCACGTTCTCTACCGACCGTCAAAAACCGGCTACTCTCATAAAATAGATACAAGCTCCCGAAATTGCTGTAATATTTATTATCTTTTAATCCCACGGGCGTATACATTATGTACGTTGTTCTCGGAAGTAATTAAATCTTTACGTCCGAATCCGTTGAATTTACCGTATGTAACAAGCTTTTGAAACGAGTTAACAGTCCGACTAATCACCGGAGGATACACGCTGTCAGAAATCAAATGAAACGCTTTTTTATTCTTTTTCACGCACATCCCGGGGTTTGATGTGATCTTGAACTGCCCCACAGGCCGTTGTGTGCTTAGCCGCTTTGAAGCTTTAAATAAACGTGAAGATTGCTGACTCTTAATTAAATGCGTAGGGGATGGCGAAATTGGTTTAATTACGGTTGTGTGTGAGTTTTTTTTTTTCATGTTTGATGTCCGATTCATTTGAGCTCGAATCGGCTGTTGTCAGTACCTACAGTCTTTGTGTTGCAGACTTTGTAAATGATGAAGACTAAATAATACGTGTGAATGAGAAAATAATTTAATCCTAGTTTGCGAGATATGATATATTATCATTCTTTGAACTATTCGTTCGAAAAGTTTGTTTAAAATGGGTATTTATTTTATTGTCAATGTGCCTGACATTCTGACTATATCGTCTTTAGGATTAGTTTGACTGCAACAAGGGAACGCTATCAGTAATTTGTCCATCTTTAGAAGGTTTAGTTCGAAATAACTTTACTTCTAAATTTATCTCAAGTATTTTGGATCTTTCTGGAATATCGATGAGTGATTTCTGATGTTTGTGATTCTAGTATTTTAGATTAATGAAAGCACATTTATAATAGGAAAAAAAAAATCCACACTAGAAAAGTAAATTGATAGAGAGACAATTTTTGTTAAATTAAAATATTAATGAGCCGGGTTTCTGGTCGATAAACAAGGCATTGTCTCTTCAAGAAAATGTAGTTTCCTCAAAAGTAACTAACTAATAAAGCCAGATTTTTACAACAAAAAGTGGTTGTTCAAGCAAATTCATATGCCTCAAAATTGTTGGGTTTCCAGAGTTACCAACACGCATCTACGAACCAGTGTTCAGTAATTACATTGCTTTTCATCAACATATATAATCTACCTGGCGCACATTATGTTGATGATATAATTAATTCTCAGTAACGTAGCGTTACTTAACGACAGATTATCAACTCACGTCAACAATAATTACCGGGCTTAGCCATAAACGACGCATAAAATGGCTCGTAAATGTTACAAGAGTGTTTCGTTTGTCACTATCCCGTGGGAACGTTGCGTTTCTCCGTGTTTAAAAGTCGCATATGTCCTTCCTCAAGGAAGCAAGCTATCATGTAATAATAATTTCATTGAAATCGATTCATTAGTTTTTTTAATTTTTAAAAACTTGTACGATACCTTTTTTGACACTAAAAATATATGTTTTTCCTTGTCAAAATAAACAGCACTTTTTTCAAAAATTATTATATATTTTTTCCATTCCGTTACTTATTAATTATATACCTACACACAATAGAATTACGGTCAAGGAATGGAGTCACAAATTCTGTATGGAAAATTAGAGACGAATTATTTGTATCGAAAGCGCCATTGAAACAGATAACTTTTTTTCTGGTTAATGCGTATAAAGGTAAAAAAAGCAAGATAGAAGAGTTACTCTTGCATTTGTAATATAAGTAGGTCTTAGATACTACTATTCCAATAATTAGGTTCAAAACTAAATGCAAAATAAAATTCTTAAAGTAATAAAATATTGAAAGCTGAAAACCAATATTGTTCAACAAACCATTATACAAAATACCGTGAGAAAAATTCATCACGTCTGTCAATAATCAGAGTAACAATTCCTAAGTGTTACATTTCCGAAATTCTTCATGCTAAGTCCACAAAAATCCCCCCTTTATTAAGTACGCAATTCGGGTTCCCCCCTCATTTTGTTTCGTTGCCTCGGACTATTAAAGGGAACCGCGTTTTCTAGAATTTAGAATAATACGAGACACGAATCGGGAAGCTCTTACAAATTTAAAAATTGATAATACTGCGATTTTTCCTTGGCGGATTTAGGGGTCCGTGGATATTGTTGCCTTAAATTACAAAGGTTCCCGTAATAATGAGACAAGACAAGACGAAACTTTAAGGCGAAGACTTTAAAAACTGACATCACGTAATTTATTAAAAGCCAAGCGAATGGTAATAATTTAGTAATAAGATAACTTGTTGTTCATATTAAAGAAAGTAATAACAGCTCTCCATTTTTTCCATGGATGTCGAAAGAAGGGGCTAAGGATAAGGTTTTGGTAGATTTTGCTGATGATGCACTGTTGGGAAACGACATTCAATGGGCTGGGGAATTACAATACACAAATAAATTGATTATGAGCTGGAATTTGAAACAAAGACTAAGTATTATAAGTTGTCAAAGAGGTTAAGATAAAGTTTTTCATTTTGAATCAATCAGATGTTAAAATCCAATGTAAAAAAAAACATGTTATCAGTCTTATCTTTAATTGCAGTAAAGTTATTACGACATTATTGTTTATGATTTATGAAGTAGCCTAGTCAACGAACTAACAACTAACATCCGCGATGAATAGAATCTTTAAACTTTGGTAAGAGAATGTGGTAACAGGCAGCATAATACCTTGCTTAGGAATTTTCTCGTCTTATAACGCGCTAAGTGTGTACTAAAATAGAATTTATTGTTCTACCCACAAGATGGCGTGGCTTATTTAATTCAACACGAACCTGTTTACTACTTAGTACTATGAACATCGTAATATTTGTGAGAAAATGTAAGATGTCTTGCAACTTAATGAATTAGATTATTTTTTACATTGGTGTGGATATGTGAGAAATAAGAGAAATTGGCTAGTCTTGATCAAATACCGGATGACTGATTTTATAAAATAGGTACACTTAATGCCAGGACCCGGCGTATTGTAAGTTTGAGTGATTTTAGCATAAACCGGGACCCGGCGTGCTGCCATATACAGGAGTGCCGGGAAACGGTCGCGTACTACTCGAAGAGATACCAATGTTAGCAGAAAGCAGAATTTAGAAACAGACAGCAAAAATCTAGTAGATACTTCTTAAAGTAAGCCCAAAGTGTCATGATCATACAATGTTTGGAATTACAAGTACTTAAACCTTGGAGCCATCCCCATTGTTTGCAATTAAAAAAAAACTCAATATGTTACAATCTTATTTTGCTACAGAACCTCGAGAACCGTTTATTTCACACTTCACCACTTTCCCTGACGTTAATTTTATTCTCGCGGGAAAGAAATTTTCGCTCGTTTGTGACGAATTGATATTTTTCATAGTCTTTTACCGTAAGGACTGTCATTTATAACCTCCGGGCGGCAATTTATTTGCGCCATTTATCATTTAATAGGTTTTGAATCTTCTCGTGTTATTAAAGATGCAACGTTTTGAATTAATTAATTACATCCACATTCATTTTACGTGGGATCAACATCGGATCGTAAATTTTTTACGATTGTTATTCTAAATGCAATGTCGTATGTACAGTCACCAGCTTCAATATCTGATACAATAAGGCTGCAAAAACATCTGATACGACTCTATTTCTAGGGGCAGTAGGACGTGTCAGATATTTTTGCACGCTCCGTCGTGGCAGATATTAATGCTGGTGACTGTACCTACTGTTACTTGACAAGGGTATTTTTGAAAACAAATTAAACATGATTGAACATGTAGATAACAAAATTAAGTTTAGTATTATTCCGAAAAGTGGCAAAAGTTATAGTAAAGTTTGTAAACCAGTTTCTAGCACAGCTGTTTATGCTATAACCGCCTGCCGTACATGCCATTTTGAGTTGTTAAAATAAAATATTATAAACATAGTCTTAATATCTTTTTTTATCTATTGGAAACGGAAGAAAATATGTTGTATCTCCTCTTCTATACCACAGCACAAACTATTACCCAATAAACAACTGAAAATGTTACTGAAGGGGTACTTACTATTTCTTGATTCCTGACTGACGATAGAACCTATTTAATTTACAGAAAACGTTAATTTATTTTTTATTGTGACAACGTTCTACTTGGATCAGAACTTGATTGATTCGAACGCACTTGTCAATTTGTGTGATGTGTGTAAATCCTGGGGTAACAAGCCGGTGGCATTAACACCACAAATGTCACAGAGATGTAGTTAATGTACAGCTGAACCAATTAGTTTCTGACCCACCTTATAACAATATCACTTAACATAATAAAGAGTTCCTTTGTCGAGCAATGCAAGTCATTATGGCGTTTACTGTGAGTAAGTTTCATGGTGGGTTAGGGATCGATTAGTTCAATAATACACGTGAAACCGCAAATACGAAAGTAAGTTTAATTATCAAAGTAACCAAATTACGTCAACGCGATTCCGACATCTATTCCCTATTTACAGCTTTACGCAAAGCGAACTAGGATTTGCGTCATCCTCTGATTCACTTGTTGCTACAGATTTGACCTTAAAGCACTTAAACAGCGTCTAAGCTCAAGCAACGCCCATTAGTTTGCCTCGCGCACTGCGACACGCCTCCAACAAATAAATTTAAACGCGAACCACGAACGCAACTTATGTTCATTTTTCACTATTATCCCAGTAAAACTCGGAATTATCCTTTTTTAGCTGTCTAAGTGGCGTCGGGGAAATTTTAGCCACGCGGGAACGCAAAACGCTGTTTTAAATTATTATAATGGCCCGGACATGCCAGCGCCTGGCGTTTTTAATTATCAAACACATGAGTATCCAAACATTGTGTACGTTGGTTGGTTTTGTCGGAAAGTTTTGGTATACATACATACATCATGCCGGTGCTCCTAAATGGAGTAGGCAAAGCATTACAAAACATTACAGAGACAGAACCATGACTGTTTGAAGTTTCATCGCCGCTTGTAGCATAATTTTTACATACATACCGTCACGCCTCTTTCCCACAGGGGTAGGTAGAAACGCTGAGACTACTTTGTTAAAATTCCTACGATCTTGACATGCCATTTTTGCTTCATCCACATTCATTAATATCTTTATAATTTTATGCTCGTCGGTTTCGGGTACTTTTAACCTGACCTATTTCGAAAACGTTTGGGATGTGGTCACGGAACGTCCGTCTACGTTTACCCCTCCCAATCCACCCATTCATACTCCCCGTATAATTTTTAAGTTTTTAATTGAGAAGTACCTATAATAGTGATAGGTTACTAACCTGTCGCCTAAAATGTGTCCTAAACTGTTTCTTAAGTCGCCTATTATGATATCCACGAAATAAATGGAGACATAATGTTTCTAAACCTATCCTAACCTTAGCTATTTACAATAACTACCCCATTTGAGAAAACAAGCGTGATGACATGTGATGTTTGTTATAATAAGAAGTGACAAGCGGGATGTATGTTGCGTATACTGTAAAACTAAGCCCCTGCTTCGCTGTTGTTCAAAACAATTAATGCGCCGTAAACGCAGTGGTGCGACTCTCTTGTCACGTTTTAAATTGTAAAGACGACACGCAAAGGTACTGATGCCTTGTCGCTGCGAAATTTTGAAGTACCATACATAAACTCAACGACAAAATTACCCGCCCACCTTACTTTTTACCTTCCGGGAAGAGATATTTTCATTTTTATCTTTATAATAAGGAAAAGTGAAAAAGTAAGGTGGGCGGATTTTTTTTAAGCCTACGTTTTAAGTTACAATACGTCGTCAAGTTACACGACACGTTGTGCGACCGCAGATCGGTTGAGCGACGTGAAGTCGACGAATTTTGTTTCCGAATCGTTTTTTAGATTCTAAAATATCATAGGTACTTAAACTAAATAAATGAAGTGACAAAATATGCGTCCGCATTCGCATTTTAAAGTCAGGCTGTCACAACGTGGCTTAATTAACAACTTGTAATCAGGTTCCAAGTTGCTCCAAGTCCTTTACGGTCTGTCGTAAACCTCTTGATGCAGCTCATTTTAAGCAACTGAGGGGTTTCTAAACTTCAATGTGGTCAGTAAGCATTATAATGTGAGACACATTTTACGTACTATTGCATAAAGACATACAACACGCCTCTATTCCCAAATGGGTAAGGCAGAGGACATGAGACGTTACATAGTCCAAACCATGACAATCACACGTTTTGTAGCCATTTTTGAGATAATTTGAGATTGAAACATTGACGAAAGAGGTATAAGAGTGACAGGTTGCTAGCCAGTCATATAAAGCATAGCATTAAGGTTAACCTTCTTCCCTAGTTGCCTCGTACGACATCCAGGGAAGAAATACCTTTCTACTATACCATTGATCAGTTGGTAAACTTAAATTAGATGATTTGAGTGATTGAGTGATCTGATTTCTGTCGATAGGAACAGTGGCATGAGAGAGTGAAAATAAAGAAGTCCCATGGATATGGCTGTTATCTACCAAAGTGCATATAAAACTGACATAAAAAACGACTAAAATGCCAGCGCCGAAACACAAAAGCTGCGTGTAAAATGTGTCGATTAAAGCGTTACTAAAAATGGCGTGTGACAGTGCAACCTAGCGTGATGGTGCCGGACCAAGCATGACAACGTGGATGGCGCTGTTCGGGCTTGTGTGGCTGCTGCGCGTGCGCGGTTCGCTATGCGGCTGCGCGGCGTGCAAGCGCGCGCGCGACGCGCCGCCCGGCGAACGCGCGCCGAGCCCCGAGCGCGCGCCGTTCGACGTCATCACGCTGCAACAGTACACGCGTGACGTCACCGTGCAGACCGACTTCGACGATGAAGACGATCTGGATAAGATCGAGCTGCAGATCACTGAAGAATGTAAGTGCTTTAAACATTTTTCTATGACCTTGTCCGGACCGGACGGAGTGAATTCGTCGAAAATTATGCGCGTAAATCGCATACGCGACATTGTGGAAGAAATGTATTGACGCCATATTGACGCCTACTATTTCACTAACGAGCGAATTATTTTACGCGAAACGTTTTGTGACAAATTCACTCTTTCTGGGCAAGGTTGCAAGGTTACATAATAGCTGATTTGAACACTTCGAAGATGCGCTCGACACTAACAATAACGCCACTTGGTGATTTATTTTGGAACTGTTACGACACTAACTTAGTTGACTAACACACTCCCACGTACAGTCACAGTTGGAGGGAAAAGTAGCCCCCCGCCCATGCAATGTTTCATCACTATAGGGGGTTACTTTTCTCTATAATAGCTGTCCGCACCACGCTGCATGTTGCGTGTCGACACACCTACACGCGTACTTGCGGGAGTGCAGATCTGCATCATCGTTCGGGTGTTTTACGCATTCACGCGACACGCGTAGTTGCGTTTTGTGGATTTACAGCGTAAATCAATCAACGTCGAGATTCATTTTAAAACGCACGTCAATCTCTTCTTAAATCACGCACGGCATTGCGAGACCCGATGTGTCATACCTTGCGTCTCGCCCCACGCGGGGAGATGCTTGCTTTTCCGCTTGTAGACGCGTAGACGCGTGATCTGCGTGAACACGCGTGGATCCATTTTCAGTGTGTTGGACTGTGCGTGTTTTCTATACAAACGAAGATATAAACAACGTTAGAACACGCAATTCAGCAATACTCTGCGTGGTGCGTGGCAGTGTGTCATTCGCCTTTAGCAATGTAATAGAACCCTTGACTTTGTTTTGCATTAAATCGTACCTATAGCTTCTTTTGGGGCCACATCTATTCTATGCTGTCAGTGGTTTTTTTCCTACGAATAAGAAGTACAGAAATACATAACCATAACCCATAACACATTGTATTCTCAAACGAGATTGGCAGAGCACAAGAATCTTTACATTGGCAAAACTATGACAGTTTCACACTAAACCCATTCTTAGGTCTAAAGTTAGATAAAAACTTCTGATAGTAAAGGAGTGCTACCGCGTCGCCGAAACAAGTCTTAGGTCACATTTAACTAAGAAGATAGCCTCGTTATAAGTCAACGATTTTGGTTAAATTAACCCTTAATCTATTGCCTTAGTCGCCTTTTACGACAACCGTGTAGTGTGTGGAGAGGTGTAATTCTAAACCCTAAAACTTTAATGGCAATAAAACGTGCAGGTTCGATATTTTTATGGAAAAAGACGTAACTTTTTTTATAAAAACTTTTTTTCGTTATTTATCCCAGTGGTGTTGAGGAATCGGAACGGACTTTAGACAAATTAATCTTTTAAAATATTGCCAAGGAAATGATTTTAAGTAACCTTTCGAAAGTGTAGGCGTACACGAGGGAAACTTTCATATCATTTAAGACTTCAAAGCTAAACTGTGTCCCTTTTAGGTTTAATTAAAAATTAACATCTAAAAATCACTACATTGAAACGCTGCTTATCAATTTTTCATTTATGTTCTTTTCTTTTCTTTTACATGCTTAATATAATAGAGAAACACTGATAGCTTTAGGTTTTCAATGTGATGTCGTAAAGTACCTAGTATATTCAAATAAGTCGCTAGTGTGGTAATAAATGGCAAGAACAACATAAAAAAGAGGGTGGATCTCCAGTTATGAATAAATAAGTGTGGATGTCGTACGGTTTCTCTATTTTTAGGTGAAAACCTCTAAAAGTCCAATAATATCCAAGGTTTTGCCTTCATCAGGATAGCAGTTCGACCCGCTTTACCGTTCATGTCACTCACAATTGTTTACCAAGACGTAGCCTGCATTTCAAACAGACAAAGGTTTCAATGAGGTTTTCGGTTTCTGTAAGTTACTGTTTCTGTATTTCACGATTTAAGTACACTTTTGTAGTATTTTTCTGAAAAGGAAATGGTAAAACCGTGTTACTAATCCTTACTAGTATTATTTGTTTGTTCCGTTATTTGTTTGTTTGTTTGTTCCGCTTTCAGGCCGTAACTACTGAACCGATTGCTTTGAAATTTTGCAGACGTAAAGATAGAAGTCCGGATTAAATAATAGGGTACTTTTTATCTCGAAAAAAAAATGGATGTTCCTGAGGGAATGTTCGCTTTGTACCACAATAATTTTAAATAAACAAAAAAAAACCGACTTCAAATCTATACTAATATAATAAAGCTGAAGAGTTTGTTTGTTTGTTTGAACGCGCTAATCTCAGAAACTACTGGTGCGAATTGAAAAATAATTTTTGTGTTGGATAGACCATTTATCAAGGAAGGCTTTAAGCTATATAACATCACGCTGCGACCAATAGGACCGAAGAAACAGTGGAAAATGTAGGAAAAACGGGGGAAATTTGTCACTATTCCACGCGGACGGAGTCGCGGGCACAGCTAGTTAGCAATATTTTGAAAGTATTCTGTTTACTGAATGTAAAATCTTGACTTCATCAACAAATTACCGAAAACGCCGTACATCTCCATATAAAATTTGAAGAGTTCCCTCGATTTCTCCAAGATTCCATCATCAGATCCTGGTGTCGTGCAAATGGGACCAATTTCAAGTTATACCCTTTCGATTAAAAAAAAAATTTTGAAAATCGGTCCACGGGTTTTCGAGTTATCGAGTAACATACACACAAAAAAAAAAAAAAAAAAAAAAAAAAAAAAAAAAAAAAAATTAGGTCGAATTGAGAACCTCCTCCTTTTTGAAGTCGGTTAATAAAACCGAAATCCACGCGGGCGGAAAGCTAGTTTGTTATAAATTACAAAAAGTATTTAAAGGTATGTTTTCAATGTCGACCCTAAGCATCAGCAGCAGTTGTCGTCAATATTGAATTTTGCTTCACAGAAATGCATAAGTACCAATAATTTTGTCAAAGACACGTACGTCATCAGCTATTTTGCTATGGTTGGTCTTGTTTCAAATTATACCTCCTAAGCTTCTGTAACAGTGTTCAAGTGCAAAATATTTTATACTCTTCTGTGACAGTTAATTTAAAACCTTGTAACTACAACAGTAGAACGACGTCCTTAATAGAAAACAGTCGTGGCCTTTTGCTCTTAATAAATATTTATGTCTGCCTGTACCCGGTAGCAGTACGGATGTCAGCTATTAAGATTCGCTAAGTCGGCAAGAACATTTAGAGCAAGTGCATGGGATGAAATAATTAGCCCTTTTTATATTTATTTAGATTTGAAAAAGTACTTTAGCTACTATTTCATATTTACGACCAGTCGTGAGTCTGAGTGAGTTATCTGAAACAATCTGAAAGTTTACAACAAACAACCTGTCATTGTTGTTTTATTGTCATCTAATTTTAAAACAAAATTGCTGTAAGTGGTGTCGAAAGAGAATAGTATAGTCAGGGATTTGTCTTTGTAACGTTTTGTGACTTTTGTGTGTTCTTGTCTACTACATTTGGGAAAGCAGAGGTTATGTTTATGTACATATGTATGATTTATAAATAAAATACCTTATACTTAACTACCAAAAACATGTCAGTAAAACGGTTCGTACAAAATACGTTTTTTAAAATGCTGTATGGTGCAAATATTGGACAAGGTTTAAAGAGCAGCTCGCATTATTTTACGACCTTTTAATATATTTTTTTGCAAAAAATACCTATTTATTGTTTTAAAATAATATTATTCTTAAAAAGAAATCTAAGATGTTTTATCTTATTACATAGTTCTCTGACAACAAAACAACTTACAAACACAAGTCACAAAACTTTTTATATCTATGTGTTTAATGCTTTTCATGGTTTGAGCAAAAGCCAGTCGAAATGGTAAATTTGAATATTGAATAAACCTAGCTTGCCTCTTACAAGCTAACATTGTAAAGTAAACACAAAGATAGTATCTTTAATATTAAATTAAGGCGAGGTTCTACTAGATTTGTACCCCGCGTCCCTCTCGCGCAAAAGAAGGCGAAGGCGGGGTAGCGGGCGACGCGGCAGGTTGTCAATACGTTGGGCACGCGGTCAAGTTTTAGAATAAATATGAATTTAAAAAATAAACAACATCGATTGAAAACTATAATTTAGCAGATTCTCTGTAGTACTTAAAGATAAATATTTCCATATAAAAAATATGTAGAAATTAAAAAGAATAAAACCAAATAATGGGTTTTAGTTTTTATTTTTGCCTGTTTTCGAGAATTTATATGATCGAGGAAAGTACATCCTATCGTGTAACCAATTAGCACGTTCCTTAGGCAATATCTTTACGTATAACATATATTTTTTTCAAGACTGTCATTTAGCAGAAAGTATGTAAAACATTAGATCTTGCAACCTTCAATTCCGTCTCCCTTGGAATACCTCGCCTTAAGACAAACTTTCCATTTTCAATAACGCGTTGAAGTTATTACTCTAAGTAATTTAAATCAAATAAAAGTAGCAAGAGATCTCATAAGTTAAATTTGCATAGCCCCGGCAGAAATGAAAAGTAAAGCAAAATATTGTTCGAGCTCCAGCGATGGCGAAGATTTTTTATTTTCAGACGTAATTGAGAAAATATTTTCCATTAATAAATATATTGGTTTGAGTTGCGCTCTCACAGCTCTGACTTAAGTTATGTAAATGGGAAATGTGCACTGGAGAATAATTTCCCACGACTGAAAGATCAATTACTATTATCAAGGACCAATGAAATATATTTCTCCAACGACATGGCTGTGATCAGCAATCGTTGGTGTTCCGCATATACGACAGAGCTTTGACTCGTTTTATTACTTTTAAACCCCAATTGTTATTAAATGTCACCTTGAAAGGCAATTTCATATTATATGACATTTATTTCAAAATTTTGTCAAAAGGTGTACACTATCATGATCATGACTAAACTTGTGTGCTCTGTGAATGACGTTTGCAGTCGTTGTCTGCAGTTGGCTTTGAAAGTACGATTGCAATAGCATGACGCAACGACGTGTCGCCGGTGTCTGGTGCCGCTGCGTGGGGTCAGTTGTCGAATGCATAATATATTTCGGGCATTGAGGATATAACCTATAGAGTACTAATGTCATCTTGGTTGTTCGGAAATTATTCCGCAAAACAATTGAAGACCTCGCTAT
>BHDV01069505.1:0-45612 GCA_005406045.1 Adoxophyes honmai | reverse complement strand
CTTTATACGACATTTTATTCTCTAATTATGGTCAGGAACACGGTGGTAAAGTTATGCGGTTTCCTCCCGAAGCACCCTGTATAAGTATTAAGTGTATCCTGTCGCTCAAGATAAATGGACTAACCGACTCACTAGGTATAATATGAAATTTTAATCAGTTACGGAACTTCTTTCCAAAGTTTTAGTACGGTTTAATAATATCGTTTGGTCGCGAGTTTGTTTGATGCGCAGGATAAAGATTCTTCTATTTCCGTCTAAAAAAATCGGCAACAATAAAATATTACCGTCGCGTCGCCCCGCTGCGTACGACTTTCATTAATTTGACATTCCTACCGAAACGTATCAGGAACATTTCCTATTCGAGTAGGGTTGTCAACCGAGCGTGCTGAGTGTACGTGACGCGCCACGGGTGACTTGTTATGCGCCGTATCATTTTGCCAACCCTATAATGTAGTATATTATTTAAGGAAATGGAAATGTAATTTTACTAAGCTGATTTAACCCTCTACAGGAGGTTAATCTGAGTAATTAGTATGTTGTCACATTGTTACTAGATCTCTATTCTCACAATACAATATACATCACGGCTGCTTTAGAGCATACAAAATATTTTCACATTTCGTAGCAACTTCTAGCATTTTTTTGTAGATATTTAGTTGAAATGTACTATTACATACATACATACATATTCTCACGCCTGTATTCCCAAGAGGGGTAGGCAGAGCACATGAATCCGAAAATCCAGTGCCACGTTTAGCAATTTCAGGGTTACCAGATGGTTCAACGTGATATTGTAGTGACAGGTTGCTAGCCCATCGCCCACAATACACTACCCTTTCCCAGAGTCGACTCTTACGACACCCACGGGAAGAAAGGGGGAGGTGCTATTCTAACCCGGCACCACACAGGGATGTACTATTACTATAGTATAATAACTGGTTGCTAAGTAAATATGCCTTGACCTTCCTTAGTCGCCACTTACGATATCCACGGTAGATATGGAGAGACGGCATTCTAAACCCGACACCATACAAAAAATTCTCACAATGACTCACTAGTCTAAAATGACAATACACCGTTTCGAGTTTTCTAGTTTCCTTAGCAAGTTAGTAAAAGACCCTGCGCAGACAGACTATCCGCGACGGAGTTTTTAGTCTGTAAAAATAGAACCTATGGAATTATATGCAGTAACGCACATGACGTGCAAAAAGTCCTGCGCACAATGCACACAATCCACGCAGACTTTTTGTACGCCGCAGACTCGATCGCGCAAAAAGTCTGTCATCTGCGCTGCCCCAAAAGGGAATCTTTCACAATAAGATTTTGTTTATTCACGAGATACTGAGAGGAGGCTTGTGCTGAGCAGTGAGATGTAAGGCTGGATTGTTGTTATTCACGAGACACTAATGATCGATACGACAGTCTTTAATTTGGAACACCGACAACCCATAAATGGTGTCATTTGTTTTGGAATGATTATTTTGAATGGTAGCCTGACTTCATTTTACATCTACAGTCCTGAATATAATAGGAATAGTTGAGGCATTGACCATTGAAGTACAGTCGCGAACAGGGATGGTTGAGCCACTTGGCACTGTTCGCAATTTAGACGTGTAATCAAAGACCGATGTGACCGACTAGATGTTGTTAGACGTGTTGACTATTGCATTAGTATTACACGACCAAGTTACAAACATAGGTAAGTGGCTCAAAAATCCCGGTTCGCGATGGTACAATACAATATTTTTCAATCTGTTGGTAACGTATTAAAACATCGACTTATCGACTAAGTTTCCAACATTAGTAATGAATTCAGAGGTCTCCGTGAAGGGATGTTACATTGTGTTTTGACCAGATGTGTAGGTTTTTTTTAGAATCTAGTAGATCTAGTCACATTACCAGTAGACATAATACGAGTATTAATAGTTCAAAGTGGAGGGATAACTGTGTCGTAGTGTTGTCTGACTTATTTTGTTTTTCTTAAAATTATAAAGTTGCTGTTTTAATTCAGTTCTGATCAAAAATTAAAGAGGTAAAGGCGGCAGGTTGAGATTAAATAGTTGTTCGCATGACCATTTTCCGCTTCGAGCCACTTTAAGAATATATTTTAGGTTCTGAGCTGGATAAAAGAGAAACATTAAATAACTTTTTCATTGTTTTCCCCCACCTTCAGTGTAATCCAGGTTTCACAACAGGGTGACTTAAATTGCAATATCACGTTTGACTATCTGGTTACCCTGAATTTGCTAAACGTGGCACTGGATTTTTGAATTCATGTGCTCTGCCTACCACTCATGGGAATACAGGCGTGAGAATATGTGTATATGTGTGTGACTTAGATACGTATAACTCACTTTCAGCTCAAAAGCGGTGCACGCCCAAATCCCGCATCCATTATCATTACAGTTCATCCAGTGACGTCACAGTATATTACAATAAACAACCTTTCCACAGCCTTCGGATTCAGATAACGAATCTGTTTGGGAGACTTCGGACGTGACGCTGGAGCGGGGGGCGGGGGGGTTGGGCCTCAGCATAGCAGGGGGGGAGACTGGTGGTGACGTCAGCATCACGCGGCTGGCTGAGAACGGAGCTGCGAAGAAAGACGGGAGGCTGCAAATAGGAGACGTTTTGTTACAGGTGAGTCCTCACACCTCTCTGTACCTTCTGACTCCCTAGTCCTTGTAGTGTAGTCTCCGGAGTTTTCGGCATCTTACTTGGCAAGGTTAATTAGTGGGGGACACTTATCCCCACCTAAAACCGTGCCAAGTTTTATGCCGATAGTAAAATTGTAATGGTAGTTTTTTATCCGAACCAAAATCTGACATAAATTTTCTTCATCCACATTCATTAAGAGGATAGGAGTCGTATCACTTCTCCATACAAACGTAGTCCCCTATTTTCTCCCTGAATAATGACACTAGAGCAAAAAATTTTTTATACATACCTAGCATAGCCACAACAGATACAAATTTAATGAAAAAAAATGTTTGCTCTAATGTCCTTATTCAGGGAAAAAACAGGGGACTACGTTTGAATGGAGAAGTGGTGCGACTCCTATCCTCTTAATCTCTTCATACGTGCTCGTCGGTTTCGGGTACTCTTAAACTGATCTGTTTCTAAAATGTCCGCAATTTGGTCCCGGAACATCCTTCTAGGTCTTTCCCTCCCAATACGCCCATCCACACACACATCCAACCACATCCAACAGATGGCTAAATGCTTCAACTTTGTAATAAAGTGTTCCGAATTAAAAGAAGGAATCGAAGACTTCATTGATCCAGATTTCCAATTTGAAGTTTAGGCACGTGCAGTGACCCCAATAAGCGGCCGTATTTACATAGTTTTCTTTGAAATTACCTTAGTTTGATTAAATTTGAAATTCGATTGGTTTTTGTTATAGACTACAGTCTTAGCTTATTATCAAACCTTCTCGTAATATTTTTTGCATCAGCGTAATTTAAAAGCGTTCTGTTTAATCTTTTTAGATATATGTTACACTTTATGTTAAGTAGGTAGAAAATTCTTAAATGAATAGCTTCTCGTATGTAGTTAGTTAGGTGGACATAGTCAAATAATTAAATTTCCAACCGATCATAGAACTTTTTCATTCCAAAATTCGTAACCTAAACAATCTCAGTGCATTTAATTTAAGATACTTGTTAAAATTTCACAGGTTCCGTAGCTACTCTTGAATAGGTCGTAGATCCGTTCACAGACGTGCGTCTAAAGCGGACGGCAACCTGATCTGGTCCCAACTGTTCTGAAATATCATGCCTGTGAGACGTAACTTTGTGTGCATTCCTCTAGCTCACTTTGTATGGAGTTTGACTTCTGTATTTATCCGTTTTTTAACCGACTTCAAAAAAGGAGGTATTCAATTCGGCTGTATTTTTTTTTTTTTTTTTTTTTTTTTTTTTTTTTTTTTTATTTTTTTTTTTATGTATGTTACCTCAGAACTTCTAAACGGGTGGACCGATTTCGATGATTTTTTTTTTGTTTGATTGGAAATGGATTCCCATTGGTCCCATTTTAATTTCATCAAGATCTAACTAGTAGTTTTTGAATTATCCTTAAAATAAAAAAAAAATGTATGGGCATTCGGGAATTTTAGTCCAAATTTACATTTGTACATACTTATATACCTACAGACAATCACGCCTGTATTCTTAAATGTGGTAGGCAGCGCACACAAAACTCTACATAGACAAAACTATGTCTATGACACGCTTCGTGGCCACTTCTAGCACATTTTTTGTAGGTTTTGAGTTTGCAGGTATAATAGTGACAGGTTGCTAGCCTGTCGCCTAAAATTTACTTTAACCTATGTCCTTAGTCACCTCTTGCGACATCCACGGAAGAAATGGAGAGTATTTTTATGTGTATTCGCTGATTACTCGAAGACGCCTGGACCGATTTGAAAAATTCTTTTTTTGTCTGAATGGGTATAGTTTCCAGGTGGTCCGATTGTCAGCATATCTTGACCTGATGATGGAATATGAGGGAAATCGAGGGCAACCCTCAAATTTTATAGGCACAGGTAATGTTTTTAGTACATTTTTCAAAGCTACACCAGTATTTACGCTTGGCAGTAAAAAAAATATGACTGAGCTGATGATGAAAGGTTAACTCCTTAATTTTTAGGAGTTAAAGGATATTTTTTTCGATACTGAATGCACCTGCAGACTGAAAATTATAGTTTCAGTAATTAGCCAGGCCTGCTGCTTCTCAAGCGTTGCATTTCTGTTAATGCTCGTTCATCGTGGAGTTTACTTAACAGTTTAGAGGGTTCTAAATCAGATAGTGCTATTCCTTCTAAAGCCTTGAATCTGCTGAGAGCTACGGCGTATACCTACCTTACCTTTAGTAAATATGTACATAAACAGAAGTTTCCTTTTAGGATAAAGCTAATTTGAAGTCGGTTTTTTTTTGTTTAAAATTATTGTAGTTATGTCATTGACATCACATTGGCCCTAGTGTAGCTACAGTACAATACAATTCAAAGCTAAAGTAGTGGCACTAAAGTACAAGGATTTTGACTCACAGCAGAAGGCGGAATAAAAAACGAAAGTTTTAGTAACAAACAGTATTTTTCTTCAAATAAAACCAATATTCTACACGCTCCATGAAGAATACTTTAACGTGAAAATAATACCAAGTAAAGTGGCAATATAAAACAATCGCCTTTCCTCTCGAGTAGTCGTATGAGAGGTTAATAACTTTGTTGTTGAGACGAAGGACAAACACAGCAGTTAGAAGGTGAACCGAAGCGAAAAAACTATTTGGACAAGGTCGCCATATTGATTTCGGTCTGATTTTATTATATTTGGAGTCTATAAGCATAAGGTGGGAACGTTGCTTTATAAAGCTCCCTTGTCTGTGCTCAATAGCATCAATATACGACAGCCTGGCTATTGGCTTCAGCGTCCGTAGATTGCCGATTTTTTTTTAACCGAAGAGGACACCTGCGGGTGAAAGGACCTCGTGTCACAGACTATCCAGACGACAAACATAAATATATACAATCACCCTATGTTCCCAAATGGGGTAAGCGGAGCACACAAAACGCGACATAAACAAAACCATGATTGACAAAAACATACATTTCACGCTTCGCAGCCGCTTCCAACATAATTTTAGGTTTGAAAACAAATAGACAGGTTGCCAGTCTTTTAGCGTTGCTAGCGCTTCCTTAGTTACCTTTTACAACATCAACGGAAGAAATACCAAACAGGAAACAACGTGAAATAACGATATGTTAAATATTTCCTTGTCACGAACTTCAAATGATATCTCATAGATATTAAATGCAAGTAGTGTCGCAGTGACATGTCGAAAAGTTCAAGTCCAAGCTTAGTAACGTAAAGAGCTTAAGTTAACTTTGTCTCACTGTCTTTGTGGTATGTTTTGCTTGACAACTAATGCATAAATAATGGGAACCCTTCGTGAGTGAGTCCAACTCGCTCTTAACCAGTTTTTCTAAGTATTAGAAGTGGGGAAACGCGAGGGCGTATCTATGACGTGGCTACTCAGGGGAAATAAGAGAACTCACTAGACTGCCAAGACTAGCTATTGCTTGCGACTTTGCAGTAGAATTGGCTTTTTGTTAGTGTCTAGGGGGCTGCAGTTTTCTACATAAAACTACTTTAAGATACGGTATGTCGGGTTTATAAAGTAACTTGTCTAAGAAAAGTTTTGTAACTCAACGTTTGTAACTCAACTCCTATTGCGGCTAACGTAGTGAAACTAATTAAAAACAATGTGATTTTAAAGATATAATAATTAGGTTTAACGATAAACTGAGATATGCAAGGAACTTCGTTGACCTTAATTTATGAGCCACTATGGTACTTTAAAAAAAATTGAAAACGTCAGTGACATCGCTTTAAATAACCAGGAAAATCATAATGTTAGTTCAATGAGTCATGTAATGTACATAAAAATCATTGTTATTTTAAACTTAATAATGTATTGTTAACTTTTCAACCAGAAAACGTAAATGTGCAGATACAAAATCACACGAACAACATTAGATACGCGAACACATTGGTTGAAACTGCAAACAAAGTAACAAGACGGTGATAGTATTTCACAATGCATCTACGATATGGAAATGTATGTGCGCCGTTCGATACATAAAATTTTATAGACACGGATGCAATATTGAACCCCTGGCACGGGAATGAAATAGAAAACTTTTACGTACAACTTTTTTTATCGTGTAGTTAAAAACCGTATTTAGGATCGACATGCTCACAAACTTTTCTTTTTATGAGTATTTGCCTAGTGTGTGTGTATTAAGGTAAGTACCAATGCTCGACGCCTCAACGCTCAGTAGATGACACCCATCTGTCACCTGTCGTACTATGACATAAGGTTGAAAGTGCCAAGTACCTATTGGGTCAGTGTCGAGCACAGGGACGTTTACCATACTCAAAAATGAGGAACCGTTTGTGGTACTTAAGTAAAAAACTTGAATTTTACCGTAGGATAGATAATTAATAATTATGGATAACCGGGATAATTTGAGCTTCACGAATAATTGAATTTGCTCTGTAACTTGGCCATATTTAATGGCTGTCGTGACATGGAAAATCCATTTAGTCCTGTCCATTTTCGTTTTATATTTAGCAATAAATTTAGTTATTCAATTTTATCATTAAATTTACTCGCGCATTATGTTTGTCAAAGGGTGTTAAGGTACGTAAAAAATAGTCAACATTTGTAAAAAAATGGTGCGATTGTACCTACTGTGACGCGTGATACATATCACATTTGGTTAATTCATACATACATATATCAGACATTACGCCTTCGCGCCTGTATTCCCAAATGGGGTAGGCAGAGTACACGAAACATTACATAAACCAAACCATGACTGTTTCATCCTAAATAGCCACTTTCAGAATATTTTTTAGATTTTATTTCAGAGGTGTAATAGTGATAGGTTGCTAGCTTATAACCTAAAACTTATCCTAACCCTTGTTACCTCTTACGACATCCACGGAAGTTATTCTAAACCTAATAGAGAATTTGGTTAATAATTTCGCAAATGAAATAATCTGCTCCATGTCTAATGTACTCCATATACTTACATAATCAATGGCATGACAATACATGAAGACGTCTGGATCATGTTTGCGTTGACGTCTTACATGCTATGGACAAATTGACAGCACCATTAGTGGCACGTATTGGCAACAATATATAAACAAATATAAGTATTTGACACATCACTGATAGATCCAGATCCCTTTTGGGATATGTTCGGTTTAGTATAATTATTACATTTGCTATCCTGTAACCTACTTATTAAGTTTTTGTTTTATGTTAAGTAAATAATACATTCTTCCTAGTCGGTGATCAAATTCGATATCAAACTCGTAAACATAGTAATTTAAAAGAGCTGTCAAAGGGTACTCGAGCTGACCTTTTTGTAAAACGTTCCCGATTTGGTCACGGTACGTCCGTCTAGATCTTCCCCCAACACAGCAATCCTTACTCCCTGTATAAATCTGTTTAATAATTACTTTCTCATCCAGTCTGTCTTTATAACCAAGCGATCTATTTAAGCATACATTACTCGGCATTCAACTTGGCCAAGATCGCCTGGAGCTCAGAAGTAGTTTTCTTAGGTCTATTTAGAGGTAAAGCAGGTCGCGGGGGAGGCGCTCTAACCGCGCGATTAGTTCGTTATTTCACATCGATCGCGCGATTGATTCGTTATTAATTTAACGACTACCTCACGCACCATACCTTCGCTTTTCAGCAACCATAACTTCTCAGTGAAATGGCTAGTTTATATCTGGAATTGAAACTTTCCTGCACAAATACGTTCATTTTGGTAGTAGTGTAGAGTTTAATTTTGTTCTTTTGTTTCAGGTTAATGATGTTACGGTAGAGAACGCCCCCCATGCCGTGGCCGTGGATGCACTTCAAAAGGCTGGAAACGTTGTCAGATTAGTAAGTTATAAAAAACAGTGCAATTTCATCCCTCTCTTCACCATAAAAGTACAAAATACAACTACCAAAGGGCAGGCGGTAGGCGGCAGGTAGGTTGTGACGGCAAATTTTTCCTTTGTTGTATTTTTATTAAGTTTTAGATTAGTTTACGTGAAATGTCTTGAGCGAATTATATAAAAAAAAACACTGATTCATTTATTTGAGAATAGCAGAGAGACTGAAAGTATTCTATCATAGGAAAAACAAATCTTCGAAGAAGCGAGTTTTAAAAACTACACAAGAAGTACTAATTTAAAAGAATACTGTTCTTACTTTGATCAGTATGTTTTCTTTAATTAACTGGCTGTCTTGGGCACTATGTCTACATTGCCAAGATATTCTCTTAAGTAGGTACATTTATTTCATTTGCAAATGTTATCCACATTTCGCTCGCTAGCGTATGCGCTATATAGACTAAAACATAACTCACTGAAATAACATCACAAAGGGCTGACAGGATTGCTAATACGCTTTGAACATGAATAAAGAAAAATATGTAACCTTCATTCGGCTAATATTTACGCCAATGCTAAAGCAGTGACACTAGCACATAAACATGGTATTTTTTTGTTATTCATTTATTTGTGTTGAACTTAACGTCATGTAATTAGATTTTAAGAACTGCCTGCCAAGTGCCTTTTTAATGTATTTTTATTAGTTTTAAGTTTCCAGGGACGCGCTGAAAATCAGCGTTATGCCTTTCCTTTTCCTTTAAGTTTAGCCTATAAGTATTTTTTTTTTTGGCTCGGAACGCTACCTATTTTATTGCACGCATTGCAGTAAGATACTATTATACTTAAGGCTTGTTTTTTGATACGTTTAAGAATAATGTTTTATCTATGTCAAATTACTGTTACTAAAATGTCTTTCTTTCTCTACATAATAATATATATATACATCAAGCTTGTATTCCTAAAGAGGGTCGATAGAGAATATGACGCTTTCCATAACAAATCCTTACCCATTATTTATTCTATGATTCTACCGTAGATTATTTGTTTAATTGCCTATTAAGACATCTAGAGGAGTAATTCTAAACACAAAAACTAGGAATTACCTATGGTATAAAGGTAATTATTGGAAACCAAACCTTCGTCCCGTAGCATTTTATACATTTTTAATATTTATATGGATATCACCTTGCAGATCTTGGACTGAACTAATATAATAAGAAACTAACTGTCTCACAGATTGCCCCAACTAATTGCTTTTGGTAGTACTGCCAAGTCTTGTAGCACCGCATGTCATGCATAATTTATTGGCTCCTATCATGCGAGCTTGTTGCATGCAATATGTAACATGATGCCTGATTCTGACAGGCATAATATTTTGCTCCTATAGAATGCCCCCTTGTTTAGATACTTACTTAAATAAAATTATATTGATTATGTGATTATTTAAACTGCAGGTGTAAAATTGTTCTAGCATAAAGTTAAGAGAGTTGAAGGTAATTTTTGTGTGAATCGTCAAAGGCAAAAGTCAATGTGACCATTGACCTAAAAATACATTTGGTCCAAATAAGAAAAACAACCTACTTGTGCATTTGTAGGTAATGATGAGGTAATGACGTGCATCATAATTATAAGCTGGCAAGATTCTGTGAAACAAAGCCATTATTTTTGTTTCTGAAATGTTCAAAGATTCATTTTTGTTTACTACCGATAGATAAGGAGATATCCTTAGTTGTCTCTTAAAATTTCCACGAAGCAAATGAAGAGTTGTTATTGTAAATCCAACACCATACGGAAGGGTACATTATTTTTTTCGGTTAGTGGACCTTGGTTTGCTCAATAAGTCAATTTTCAACAGAGAGTCCGTCGAGCCCGGAGACCAAGGGTGGTAACACTGTGGCGAGGTGCGCGGGGATTAGGCCTCGGCATCGCGGGCGGAGCGGACGACGCAGCGGGAGGCGGAGGCGTTTTTGTTTCGCACATAGCGGTAGGAGGGGCCGCCCACCATGACGGCAGACTGAGACTAGGCGATAAGATATTGGCTGTTAGGGATGAAGATGTAAGTAATAATATACTTAGTTAAGGCTAGTAATTCTTTATAATTCAGTATTTTATTGTGATGTCTGGTGTAACATTATTATCAATTTATGTAGTTTTGATACAGCGATATAAATTAGCCTAAGATGTTAAGGTGGCTGTGTTTATAATAAGAAAGTAGTTGTTATAATGTCGCAGGTTTACAGATACATACAAAGAAAGAAAATAAAATGCTAAATCTAGCTCACCTTCCACCATTATTTTTTTGGTATTAGTCAGTTTTAGGGTGTCATCTCCATGGAGATACATGTTTGAAAAAATAATTCCAGTTGCCCTCACTTTCGAGCCATAAGTCATAACTTTGAACTTTTTACAGACCTATAGTCTGAAGTTCTTCCTTTTTCCCAGGGTATAGAAACGTCGTTGATTGGAGCGACTCACGCGCAGGCTGTAACAGCGTTGCGGAGCACGGGCGAGCACGTCACGCTGGTGGTGTTGCCCGCCGGCTCCGTTCCGCCGGTCGCGAGAACCGCTCCGCTTTACTCTAGTGAGCACCTTTGTCTTCAGGGAAACGATAGGCTTCAGACACATTGACAGCGGATGCGGAGTGACGAGGGCGGTGGGGTGATGGTATGAATGCCACTGTCTTTTTTTGGCCGTTGATGTGTGCGGTCTCTTTCGTATAATTTGCAATATTACATCCGATACGCTCCGCATCCGCTATTAGTGCGTTTGGACCTTAAGAGGATAGGAGTCGTGCCACTTCTCCATACAAACGTAGTCCCCTGTTTTCTCCGTGTATAATGACATTAGAGCAAACATTTTTTTTTTAATAAAATTTGTATCTGTTGTGGTTGTGCCTATGCCCCTATGATTTGCTTTTATCGATTTTCTATTTTTTTATTTTTTTTATTTAGAATATCGAAAAAAGCAAATCATAGGGGCATAGCCACAATAGATACAAATTTAAATAATGAAAAAAAAAATCGTTATAAAAATTGTAGTAAGAATTTGATACTAACAAAACTAATAACAAAAGTAGTTTAAAATAAATGTTGATATTTTTTATTTCATTATGCTCATATTTACGGTTAGCAATGTGTTGATTTCACGTGAATTTTCATACGATAAAAAATGTCCTTATGAACGATTAATTAGTATTTGATCTGGGGTACGAGGCTTTAGACTTTATAATACCTATCGCTATTTATTAAATTGTAAATGTGTTTCATCATCTAATAAATTTTGACGAGCTCAGACAAAGTTAGTATTTAAACATTCTACTTGCTAACTTACTAATAACGCAAGCTAAGACGATCGGTTATAATAATTTAAATTTAACGCTTCATTGTTACTTAAATGAAGTGTTGCAAGTTTAGTTAGCAAAATGTACGTTAGCTAATTATAACATTTAGGTTTAGAAGTTTAATTGTAAAATCTCATTTTATGAATCAATATGTTGTGTTATGTATGTGTACAGTGACATAAATTGTCATTTATTATACTGCTAAGAAGTAGATACACCATAATGATTAAAAAAAACCTAATTTTGATTACACTGTGAAAAAAAATCACCTACATTATCACATTTTTATACATTCAACGCAGGTTAGAAAATCAATCTCAAAATTCTACTTCTTCGTACCCGGCGTCACTTTATTTAATGAACCAAAGCCTTTAATCTTCATCTGTTTCAACAGCCAAGACTCAAGCCACGTCGTGTTCCACGCTTCACGAACTGTTGGAAGAGGAGCCCAACGAAATCCCGAGGTACCACCCTCTTTTGTTTCACCGCACGTTTCATTGTTACACACTAACGTGTTCCCAGTCGCTTGGCACTAAGTCAAAAACTATAAAACGTTAAATCGCACCCCATCCCCCATTTTGGCAAGAACGTATCGCGTATGCCTGGTGTTACAACAAGCGCCCAATGCGATTAAAATTACTGGGAATGCTTGAGCTAGAGACATAAAAGTTGATTTGTAGGAGTAGGCTCTGGCAGTTATGACTTCTTTTTATGGTAGTTCCGCGAATTATTTATTTACCGAGCTTTGTTAGTTTCTACTTGGTCTAAGTTTGTTCCACGCGTAGAATCAGCGCCTGGTATCAGAAACATTTGAATGTGTTAGAAAATTAACTACGAAAGCATCATTAATTATACTGTAAAATAATTTTCTCGCTTTTCTTGCTGAGGTGAATTTTAGTTTGAAATGTTATTTTCATTTCGCGCGGGCTGAATATCTGGCATTAAAGGACCACCTCATTCGTGCTTGCCTTACATAAAATTACGTTTCAGCTTTATGAAAACGTGATGTTTAAATATATTTATGTTTACGCGGGACTTAATCACGGTATTTTTTTAAATTACCTCTCGACGTTTCGGCCGCGTTACAGCGACCGTGGTCACGAGTTGACTGAAGCGGAGCTCGACGTTTGTTTGGCAACCCGGGTCCTTCGAACTACCCGCACTTGATTTTCATCAGTAACGGCTCCCCGAACTACCCGCGTTTCACTGATATTGTCCACCGTTCCACCATAAGTGATGTTTAAAAATGCTTTCGATTTTTGAGTATAAAGTTTGCCTTAAAAATATGCTTACCAAAAAATATCATACTCTTTAATATGAATTTAAGCTTGAATTATTAATAGAGAGTTCGAGCTGCAATAGTTTAATTTAAAATTAGAGAAAATTTGTGTTTTTTGAGGGGTACAAATTTTCAGCCTAGCCTTTTAAACGAAGAAATAGAAACAACCACATACTTAACTTCGAACGCCAATAAAATTACGATAATAATGGTAAACATTAAACAGTTGGCGATAATAATATCGAGACGGTAATATTGCCACAAACAATATACCTACACACGACCTTAATTAGTTATGAGGCAATTAGTACGAATACATATTTTGAACCCTTGATTTATTTGCTTTGTTTGGTGTAGGTACAGTCTTTGACATAAAACTTGGCTAGATTTTTTGTAGCGGGCCTATAAAACTCTTGCTACAAAAATCTTACTAAGTTATAATGCTGGTGCTTTCTCCCAATAAATGTCTTTCTTTCTTTCTTTTCTGGTAACTATAGGTACATTTTTTTGCCACAGGTGTGTCCGAATGGTCCGTTTGGTCCGTTCGGGGTCACGTCTCGGGATGGACATAGTTGGGGGGTTGGGGGGTGAAGTGGACGCCGCCAGCGGGGTCGAGGACGACGCTTGTGGGGTTTTCGTTTCGGGGGTTTCAGTAGGCGGGGCTGCTTATGGCATGCTCCATCGAGGAGACAGGATCCTGAGCGTGGATGGACGAGATCTGACGAGGGCCACGCATGAGCAGGCGGCGGCAGCACTGAAGGTTTTTAGCTTATGTACCTATATTAATTGTGTTATACGTAGAAAATAAATGCGCACCCTCCTTAGAGTCCTTCAATCAGCACATTTACTACATCAAAATGCAATTTCAGAGCAGATCAGGTTAACGTAGTACCTACCTAACTTAAAGTAACGTTGTGATACGAAGTAAAGGCACAGTTCGAGTAAAGTTCTAAATTATTGAATCGGATTTGGAAGTTGTGGTAAGGCCTTTGAAGTCTGTAAATAACACAAATACCTTTAAAAAATGACCTCCCAAGATTGCTAGAAAAAAATCTGAATTAATTTATTAGTAGGTAGGGACATAATACATAGGTGAGTAGTTAGGTGCATGTAACGATTATTTGTAAATAAAAAATTAAGTCTCCGAGTTCTCATAACCAAAGTTCGACATCGTCAATAGTTTTCAATAAATTTTGAACTAATTTTAATATCTCTAAAAAAAAATTGCACATTTTTAATACCAAATACCGCAATACCGCATACTGTAAATACCGCATTAAAAATGTGGGCACTATTTTTATTTAATTAACCCTACAATGCATGAAGTTTTTGTTTCTAAAAAGAAAAATATATGTGGTTGTAATGGATAATTAGATGACGGGAAAAATAAGGAAAAAAATAAAAATTGCTATTTTCATTATAAAAAAAAATATTTAATGGTTGTGACACATAAGGGACATTATGAATTTACTTAAAAAAATAAATTAATGGCTGTGACTCATAAGGGACTTTATGCATTTACTTATAGCTTACGGCTTACAGTAAAACGAAGCTCGACTTTGCATTTATAACAAAATATCAAATACTTAAGTATTAGGCAGAGGTTACGGTGAGTCATACTTTGCACTAGAATTATAGGTTCGTGGATTTCTTTCAAATCACTAAAATCTGCACAGATTTAATTTTTTCTTTGATTTCCGCGATTGTCACTCTTTTACATAGAATATTTCAATAGATTACGGCACCAATATTATTTGATTTTGAGTTTATGTGCTTTATTGTTAGTATGATTACACTGAACGTAAATGCATAATGTGCCATGTAAGGAACGTTAGGAAGAAATTTCAAGTAATATAAGTGCATAGTGTGACTTATCAGGAACGTCTAAAGACGTTTACGTGTTTGTATCAAGTTACTATGCAAATATCAGAAATTGCGTACGGTTCGTATATTTTCAGCTTGCCACATATGCAAAGTTTTTTTAGCAATCATCTCCACTACGTATATATTTTTTTTACACACGCCATAGCAATTATAAACTTGGTATTCTCGAAAACAACTAAGTTTTGACTAGCTCACGCGGTTATTGGCACTAGATCGACATCTAACGGAAACTGGCCAAACTACGTCGTTTTAAAAGTCTTTACTATTACATTGACCAACAACAGGTGGCGTTGTTTGCCATTATATTTTTAGTACAGGCTATAAAATTGGTTGTGACTGATTAGGCACTGAATGCACTGTAGGGTTAAAAAAAAAGTAAAAAAATTACCATCCATTTTGAATCGCAGCAATACTCCGGCGCGGCGGTGTCGATAGCGGCGCAGTACCAGCCGGAGCAGTACGAGCGGCTGCGTGCGCGCATCCGCGCGATCAACGCGGCCGCCGCGTCGCCGCACGCGCACCGCCACGCCCACGTACCCGTGCATCCAGACCTGCACGGCGCTTATCAGAGGTGAAGCTTTATTTTAAACATTAAACTACCGTGAGACTCACTCGTAACGGAAATACTCACTCATAACGGAAATACTCACGTTTCTTATACCGAGATTAGCTCGACATGTTTCGGGCCAATCCGTGACCCATCATCTGGAGCTACGCGCCACGGCAGCGGACAGACGCGCACTCAGTGAGTACGCTAATCTCGGTATAACAAACGTGAGTAGTTCCGTTATTTCACTAAGGGTGAAGCTTTAGTTTTTTTTTTAAGACAGCAACCTGCATCAGCTTTACACGGTTTTTGATACTAACGTAAATTACGCCTGTGTTCCCAAATGGGCA
Organism: Adoxophyes honmai; assembly: GCA_005406045.1. Taxonomy (NCBI): domain Eukaryota; kingdom Metazoa; phylum Arthropoda; class Insecta; order Lepidoptera; family Tortricidae; genus Adoxophyes; species Adoxophyes honmai. The sequence continues at coordinate 29,756 of BHDV01069505.1, read as the reverse complement.
CACAAAACGTTACGTAGACAGAACCATGTATTTTACGTTTAGTGGCCGCATTCAGCACAATTTTAGGTTTTTAGTTTAGATTAGGAACTTATCTACTACTACCACTTACATCTGTAGCGACTGTCTGGCATTATCATGACGTCCATGGATGGCTAGATTGTTTTTTTTAGACGAAATAGCGATAGATACCTAATAAGTAAAGGTATATGACAGACTCGCAATCCGTAAAGTTTTAAAACTTAAAATACATAGGTACATACATATTTTCACGCCTGTATTCCCATAAGAGGTAGAGCACATTAATTCAAAAATCCAGACCCACTTTTAGCAATTTCAGGGTAACTAGATGGTCAAATGTGATATTGCAGTGACAGGCTGCTAGCCCATAGCCCACAATACACTAACCCTTTCCCAGAGTCGACTTTTACGACACTCACGGGAAGAAAGGGGGAGGTGCTATTCTAACCCGGCACCACACGGGTAAAACTTAAAATAAATTCTAGAATGTGAAATATCCATATTTTTGTCTAAGTAGTAGCTTTTCATATTTTATACTAGCTTTCCGCCCGCGGCTTCGCCCGCGTGGAACTCGGTTATATTGCGGTATAAAGCACAACTATAAGAAAACTTCTCGTTTCAAATGACACACAGCGCCATCGATCTATCATCTATCGATCGGTCATCGATCGATATCGATCTATCAAGCAAACTATATTTTTGTTTTCCCTCGGGAACATCAATTTTTCCCGGATAAAAAGTAGCCTATTATTTAATCCGGACTTCTATCTTTACGTCTGCAAAATTTCAAAGCAATCGGTTCAGTAGTTACGGCGTGAAAGCGGAACAAACAAACAAACAAACAAACTCACTTTCTGACTTATAATATTAGTAAGGATGCTCTGCCTACCTCAACTTAAATAAAACGATGAGGCATTGAACTAAAAAGCCAGTAAAATTACGAATTCAAATAAAAAACCTATTAAAAATACGCAGTGAATTTTCCTTGGAGCTTATTTCCACTTCGATTACCTATTGACATCTTGAAGTGTAAAGCTTGAGGTATAATGTTAAGACTCTCATCCAATGAAGTGTGAATAAAGCTATTCTACCTGCGTTCAAAAAGTTTTCATTCAACATTAAAGACCAAATTTTATACGCACTAAATTATCATCTCAAGATTAATGTTAAAAAATAGGTAGGTATAATTATAATTAATCTTATAGTAATATTTTATTGAATAAAGAAAATGTACATATTATTTACAACTTAAACCTAAAAAGAACTGACTATAAACATGCTTATTAATAAAAAAAATGAAAAAAAAAATAATAATAACTAAATTATAATTTAATTTGTTAATTGTTTTGTAATCTAAATAGTATGGAAAAAGAATGGAGCGTGTTGAAAGTGAGAAGTTATTAACCTGTCGCCTCATAAAAAAGTAAATTAATAGCTGGTAGGTAATTAGTTTACTAATATAAAGCTCCGCCAATTGCAACCTAATTTGATAAAATTCATCGAGAAAATATGGAAATATTACAAGCTTTATAAAATACTTACAAGCAGCCTTCATTGACCTTGTTGTCAAATATATTTTTGTTAATGAGCGGCGATTAGACATAAATATAGTAGGGTTTTATTGAATTTACTCTAAAAATTTACTAACTTAAGCGATACACTCATCACAACATCTCCAACACACCTGTAGTCTCTAATGTGGAAGGAGAGCACACGCGAAGTACCTAAACAATTCACATTTCGTAGCTACTTGTAGCAACACTTTGGATGCAAAAATAGATGAAAGGGGTACAATATTATAGTAACATGTTGCCTGCCTGTCGCTCAAAGCCTATAAATCCATCATCTTACCTTTACTACGATTTCGTAAAATATCTAGGTATGTACATACCATCACGAACAGGGATTTTTGAGCCACTTACCCATGTTTGTAACTTGGTCGTGTAATACTAATCCAATAGCTGACATCTAGTCTGTCACATCTGTCGTTGATTACACGTCTAAATTGCGAACAGTGGCAAGTGGCTCAACAATCCCGGTTCGTGACTGTACTTCGGACTGAAACCATAACCTCTATAGAATCCATTGAACCACGATTAGATGTCGCGGTCGTATAATATCCGAATACAATTAGCATACAAATTAAGCACTCAACGGGAAGATGGGGATCAGCGACTATGAGACGAGACCCACTTTTTATAAAGGTTGGGTAAAGTTATTACTCTGCAAGGGTGGAGGAGCGCCGTAATATTAACAAAAAATAGTAGCAAAAACAGCAAAAAAATATAAACTCTTAAACAGAACAAAATATATAAATAAAAGAATATAAAAAAGCCAAGAGTGAATCAAGCAAAAACATTAAATCAAGAAGAAAACGGAATTTTTAGCGCTCTTAGTGAAAAGAGAGAGGAAACAATAGGATAAGCGCAACAACAAGAGCGAGACATTACGCGCGTGAAATAAGTCATCTGTAATTTTTTAACGTGTCTATACAGTTAGACACTAACTACTACCGTCACTACTAGGCACTACTATCTTTCGCGAATCTCTACTTGAGCCTTGCTGTGTTCAATCGGCTGAAGAATAGTTTTTCTTTGCCATTTTTTTACTGCGCTTGAACAAAAATAAACCTGTTTACAAATAACGCTTCAAATATATCTCAAGTATTAAATAAGTCGTTATCAGAACTTATTAAACGACGTATTTCCTGCTTAACAATCCTGAAGTTTTTCCAGTTATTGATAGCTTCCTTAGCGACCAGGTAATCTTGTTTCCTCTTCGTCTAATGCCGTTGGCAACCAGCTCATGTTAAGTTTGTTTTAAAAACAATTCAATTTTATTGCTTTGCTCTTAATTTTAGTAAAAGGCCTATAATAAAGCCTGTTTACAGTAAAGTCATGGTGATTGCGCACTGCAAAGAAGGAAATAATTTAGTAGGTATTATAATTTATTCAGAAAACTCCACGATGGGGTCGAAATAAATTGGTTCAACGCTATTGGCTGCTAAGGATAACTTTTTTGAGAATATTTATGAGCTATGTGCTAAGAAAACAAAATTAATTACACTGCTTGGCGCACCTCTTCTCATGATGATAACGGGCCATAGAGGATAGAACCTATAGAGAAACAATGTTCGCAACCCCGGTCCGCAAATAGTTTGTTGATTTCAACATACTAAACGTCACCGTCACTGTCACAGAAACTGTACAGAGCCAATAACCGTAGAGAAAAAGGCACTAGCGTTACGCGCGATCTTGGACCGGCCAATAAGAGCACAGCGATCACTTCAATTGTTTTGCGGAATAATTTCCGAACAACCAAGATGACATTAGTACTCTATAGGTTCTATCCTCAATGTAACGGGCATATTTTAATGTCGACCACCTACAGCAGCAACAGATGACGTGTTGTAGACGACAGTTCTGATTTGTTGCATTTCTTTGAAGTATTATATCGTTAGATACAAAGTTAAGCAGCAACCAATCCGTGACGGCCAACTGCAAATCAGTAATTTTGCTGACGGTCGAGAGTTGACATATAAACTGAAATTGTCAAAAAATGCTGTGTGATGTCGAGATAGAATAACAACTCTCCATTTCTTCCACGGATGTCGTAAAAGACGACTAAGGAAACATGTTCAGGTATGCTTTAGGAGACAGGCTAGTAGCCCGTCTCTATTCTATCTCTTCCAACTTTTGTAACAAGTTGCTGCAAAATATTTTATGTCTGCCTGGGGCTGAATGTATGTGTCAAAAAAATTCAAATACGCTGGCAATTTTATACACAAAGCTCCCTTTAGTTTCATTAAAAGTTTGTATCGTACCGTACGGCAAATCACTTCTTGACAGCTGAGATTTCATGCTCTGTAGATGACGTTTACGGTTGTCGTCAAACCGACTTCATCGACGTATTGTCGATGTCTGCAGCTGCTGCGTGCGGTCGACATTGAAATGCCACCGTAACTCTCATGCGGGCTCACTGCTAAATGAGGATTTCACGCACGTCATTGAAACGCTTTGTAGATATAAGCGCATTTCAACAGGGGAGGGTAGATATTCAAATTTACGGCGTTCAGTGTGCCAAACGTCATGGCGAGCAAATTTTGTTTAGTTATCTTTAGTACGTTTAGTAATTTTCCTGGCATTTAATTTATTTATTTGTCGCTGATAAAAACAAGTTTTAGTCAGAAAGATACTTGACCTAAAAGTTTTGAAGTAGATAATTACATCATTTTTATGATTAATTTTACCAAGGATGTCGTAATAATGTAACGTTTTATGCGACATTTTAACCTGGTACTGTTATTCCTGTCACTTCAAAACCTAAAAACTATAATATAAGTGGCCACAAAACGTGAATAAGTCATGTTTTTTTCTATGTAGCGTTTCGTGTGGTCTGCTTACCTCAGATGGGAAAACAAGCGTGATTTATGTATGTATGTTTTAGGCGACACGTTTTGTAAAACTTTAGACATAAATATAATTAGCTACGAATTGTGAAATAGTTTTAACGTGTCGCGTTCTCTGCTAACGCAATTTGCAAATTGAGGCACGATGTATGTATTGAAGAAACAAAAGAGAGAAAAATTGAGATAAGTTTATAAAATGTATTTGGTACGTAAAATGTTAAAGTCAAAGACAAATAGGGGCACACAAACACAAGGCCGTAGTTCAAACCACGAGTCTATCTCAGCTTTAAAATTAACAATAATTAAACGCCTAAAATTCCGCTCACAGCTCTATTTGTAGTTTGATCGCTTCGACCCAGTAAATTGTTGCTCAAATTGCGAATGTTTAATCTAAGCAATAACATACTTGAACAGAGAATATCGAGATGCCTGAGGGATGAACTTAATTGCTACCACAAACTGAAGGCATAATGTGATTGCAGAATATATACGGCTGTGAAGCGGTAATGAAGTTACAAATAATACGAGTTGAGGCTTTCCGACATAAATTCGTTTAGGTTCTTGATTTAATTTTATTGTTCGCTAATTTTTGAACATGAATCTACTAATGAAAACTCCCCGTAATGAAAACCGTGTGGTGTCGGGATTAAAATAAATATGAGGCATACCTAAAAGCGCTTCGTTTCTTCCGTAAAAAGTGACTAAGAAAATAGGTTAAGGTAAATTTTAGCGATATGCTAGCAACTTATCACTATTAGGTATGGTATCTGCCAATTTAAAACCAACAAATATGGATGAAGTGGGCACGAGTAGGTACCTACTATCGTCTATGCGGAGTTTCGTATGGTCTGCCTACACATATTTACGGATTATCTACAGGCGTGATTTGTGTATGTATATTTTAAAGCAGAAGAATCAATTTTTTTACCTACATGAACATGACACGGGAATGTTAACAGAAAAAATAGTAACCAAAGATATTCAAACGTCGCAAATGAAGACATGAAACAAACAAAATAAATGATTTTATAACAAAGAAAGCCAAAGCATCACATCCAATTTAAAAGCAACGTGGCGTCGACAATATTTCGCAATTCCCACAAACGTCTAGGCATTGCTTTAAGCCGCGTAATAAACATTACAACGAACAAATTCTTTTCCACGACTCCATTACCGAATTCCCCATTAACGTCACGTAAATTCAGCCTATGACTCCATTACTCTTGTTTTCAGCAATGAATAATTGTACTTAATTTATCTCTATAGTCCATTAGGATTTGCCAGTGAGTAAGGCATTAACTATTCAGCCACGGACTATTCAGCAAGTCGTTCAACTAGGCATCAGTACTGAATTAGAATTAAATGAGCATTCCCGACAGTGTTCCATTTTCATGGAAAATAGAGCAAAATATCGCTGTACATCCCGCAAGGGCAGATGGGCTCGCTCCGTGCAGGCATTATTCACAGTACCTACTGGCACATGACATGTATTATTTTGAACCTCGATATTCAGTCCATGCATAGTAAACACCTGTGGCCGGCGGATATTTGGAGCGCAAAATGGTTGTGTTGATGGTATTTAGGTTTGCCAGGGACGCGGATAATTTGCGCTGCATGGCCTTTAGTTTGGAACCTAAACGTGCTCGATTTCAACTGTCCAGCTTAAATTCCCTTTGACTTTGTTTTGTATCTGATATAGATAATAAAAAAAACGTAAGGTAGATTCCTAAAGGTTTCAATATATGGTGTTGAGTTTAGAATAACACCTCTCCTTTTCTTCCATGGATCTCGTAAAAGACGCCCAAGGAAATAGGTTAAAGTATATTTTGGGCGACAGGCTAGCAACCTATCACAATTGTACCTTTTACCTTAAAAGATAAAAAATATACTAGAAGTGGCTACGGATTCTGAAATAGTCATGATTTTTATCTATGTTGTGTTTCGTGTCCTCTGCCTAATTCATTTGGGCATACGTGCTTGATGTATGTACTCGTATGTATAAGACAATCATGGTTGGAAGTCTGTGTTTTGTTATAATACAGCAAAGTAAACAATTAAGTAATAATTAGTTAACACGGAAGTCGAGTATGATTTATGAAAACTGGTACTTAAATACTTTCACGCGAAACGCAAAAGAAAATTATTCGAACGTCAAAAGACTGGTGAAAATTTTACTCAGTTTATTGGATAAAATGTTCATTTTTATCTGTTTGTTTCAGGTAGCAGATGACGTAATTGGCTGTGAAATTGACCATTTTATAGGAATTGGAAATGTTGCAAGCTTTTATTTCGCTTATTTCATGTTTACACTTTTCGATCAGTTCCTGTGATTTTCTGTTGATGTAATGTAAATACGGTCCTTAAATCTTTTGAACTAGGGTTTTCTTGATATCTGATATACCTGCTTTGGGTAGATACATTACCTAGATAGATTCAGTACCTACTTAGATTTATTTAATTGAAAGAAAAAGGATATTTAAATAAAAACATCTGCCAATCGCAAGCTGGACTGAAAAGTTGAAATTTCCTTACTCCAAACAATGGAATACACATTGATAACAGTTTGTTGAAATTTTGCATTTCAAGGAACCCTACTTATAATAACTATAACATATTATTTTCCTGGTTATCCTTTGATACGTTTAAAGCTTTTGTTGGTAGGTTATTAGATCTAATAAATAATAATGTTAAGGAAAAAACGATTGTACACATTTTTGTATCTGATCTAAAGTAAATAAATACGTTTGTACCCTCGAACAGACTGAACGAGGAAAATGTGTAATATATCTAAAAAGTAAATAAAACGTTACTCATATGTAATAAAAAAATGTTTTACTATATCGTTACCGGACGACGGAGTAACATTTAAATATTTTCGTGCGTCAATAATGAGACGTAAGTATAAGTTTTTTAATACCTGATGGTTGTTAAAGGCGTTTTGAAAATACATCTCAATGCTCAAAATCAGGATTTGATGCTATTATAATATCGTAAACAGTGCACGGACGAATGTTTGTAACGTGATGCGAAAACGACGTGATACGCATCGCTTGATTAATTAATTTTATTATCCAATTCAAAAGATCGATACGTACGTTAATTGTTGAAACGTCACGTGACGTTATAGCTTGCGTCGCTGTTTTGAGTGTTGGATAATTCAATCAATTCACTAGAACTGCCAAAGATATGTTAAGCATTAGAATTTTGTTGGGAAACGAATTGTAAATTTACAAGTTTATGTTTTTGTTGAAGAAACATTTTGTAAGTCAAATTTGACCAACTTTGAATGGTCAGATTTACTTGATAACAAGTAACGTTCGGATATTTAAATTCAATTATACAGGGTGAATTTTTAATCGTGAATCGTGACCATTTTTTCTAAATCCTTACTTAACTAATAGTTAATTGCACCATAAGGTAACTCAAATAAATGAATTGATTGTTTTATGTAAAAAATATAATTTTGTATTTATTTCATTAAAATTGGTGGACACCCTACATGCGATGATTAGTTGTCATGAAGTTCAGAGTGAAACATATTCTCTCTTTGCGATTAGCTGGCTGGATAGTGTTTTGGCATTTGTCAATAACGTAAATGTCAACATTGTAAACATTATCAGAATCTCTTCAAAGAAAATTTAAAGATTTTATTTCATTAAATATGAAAAAAATGCCGCCTAGGTATCCTTATACGACCATACAAAAGTTTGATATGGTGACTTTCTTCACTCAGACCAGCAGAGTTGGACAAACGCAAGAACTTTTTCAAGACAAAAAGATATCCCGTATCTCCAGTACCGAGACGTAATTTGATCATAAGGATGATACAAAACCCTCGTGATTTTGGTCAATACACTGTTCCAATGCACGCCCAGGCCCGCGGTCGCCCCCGAGTCCATCCAGATAGGTTGTACAAAAGCATACGACTATTTTTTTTACGTAATCCACAAGCGAATACAAGGGCTGCTACGATGCCTATCAAGTGAGATTTAGTCTAAATGTGTGGACAGCCATTCTCAACAATGCATTAATTGGACCTTACTTCATCGAAGGACACCTAAATGGACAAACCTACCTCGAGTTTTTGACCAATGTGATTCCAGATTTGTTGAGTGAAGTACCGCTTTATTTGAGTAACTTACATTATCAGCAAGACGGAGCCAATGCTCATTTCCACCGCGGAGTTCGAGGCTATTTAGACAGAGAATACCCTAGGCGGTGGATTGGACGAAATGGGCCTTTTGCATAGCCATCACGAAGCCCCGATTTGATACCCTTAATTTTTTATCTTTGGGGAGAAATCAAACGATGAGTCTATGAAATACCGTCGGAAACAGTAGTCGAACTGCGTCAAAAAATCATCAGTGCTTTTGAAGCAGTAAGAGCTGACATGTTTGTGTTAAATAATCTCAGGCGACGGGCGGAACTGTGCCTACAGGTCCAGGGCGAACATTTCGAACATTTGTTTAAATACGTGTAAATAAAACTTGAATTGAATATCTTCTATCTTTTCTTTCTGAACAGAAGTCAATCTTCTAAACGTTAAGTACCTACCCATTGGATAAACTGTAAAATGTGTCATACTAATTAACAGTGATATAAAAACCTTTGCATGTGGGAAAACGTTGCATTTCTAGTCACGTGGTTAGAGTAGGGTGACCATAGGTGATAACAAGTGTGGATCAACTTTCTGTTTTTAAAGATAATTAATTAACAAACATATTAATTGCGATACCTATAAGAGATTCGTGTTAGTCATCAAAAATATTACCGGAAAACGAGATTACGATTCACGATTAAAAATTCACCCTGTAGTATAAGTAGGTGCTGATGTAAAGGATACTATCGAGCTTTATTATTGAACTATAACTATTGAACTAATTATTATTATTCACAGGGGAAATTTTCGGAAATTTCTCACAATTTTGTATCTGGATCGAAAGTTCCCATTTCTAAAATTCTAATTTGAAATGAAATGAAATCAAAATGAAAAAAACTTTGTCCAGGAGCGAATTCGTTGCGAAATACGCGCGTAAATCGCGTGTATTACGCGCTATGCTTGTAGACCCGATGTATTAAGTATTTAATTAATGCGCGAACCATTTCGCGCGAAACGTTTCACGACGATTCGCTCCTACTCGACAAGGACTTAGTTGTAAAAAAAACATACCCTTTCATGCCAGTTCTAGTGAATTCATCGTATAAATAAATTAGAAACAATGAATGTAACAAAGTATGGTTAGTCGTGTAGTTGTTATTTTTGTGCCAAGCATTGTAATGATACTCATACCGTTAAGACATTGTGTAAATAAAATTAAATGATTGTAAATTACTTTTGCAACTGTGATATTAAACTTAATGTTAGCAGGTATAACTGTAAAAACTGAAATTGAATACATGACACTGATAATTTATCTGCATTTTGATTTCTTCTAAAATAAACCCTATACTTTGTGACCCAAATACTAATATCGCTTTTTTGGTGTTTGATAAAGAATACTACATTGTATTGTATTGTCATCGCATCGCTGATGATTAGTATTAGCTATATTGATCCAAAGTTACATAAAAATGAATTTAGTAGTTTAAGCAAACTTTTCCACAACCTATATAAATTTTACGTTTAAAATATCAATGGAATAGAGTCATAAATAGTTGGAATTTTGATAACCTTTGAATATTTAATATTATTAGTAGATAGGTTCAGAATCCAATTTTTTGCGAACACAAATAAGTCGAGACGGCGCCACAAAATGGAAAACAGATCGCAAAAATAGCAGACTAGTAGCTTACTGTGAAAACACCTTGTTAAATGATTAGTTCAACTTTGGTACATCACTATTTTCATAATAAAATTATAATCAAGTTACTACTGTTGTAATGGGTTGGAAATAAGATTTTAAAAATAATCCTGATTGGTTGACATGATTTAAAATTCACGCCTGTATTAAATGCAGTAAATAGAGCACACAAAAAGTTATTAAGTCATAATTGTGACTATTTCACGTTGCTTAGCCGCTTTTAGCATAATTTAAGGTTGAAACATAGAATATACATGTTAGCTTTTATAAAACTAAGAATTTTAGAATAGTACCTACCCACGTTTCAGAGTAGTAACGTACATGTGAAATCGCTTTATCGCGATATGTGAGAACCAATTCACAAACAATTGAAAACTAAATAAAGTCCGTACAGTAAACATTGAAATAGATAAGTTACGACTAGATGAATTGGTGTGTAGAGGCAGACAATCAACCGATTGCATGACTTTGTACGTTTTACAAACCATTTCATGACTTTTCGATGAAACAAACCGAATCCTTACTATCCTTATCCTTACTTCCTTACTAATATTATTATTATAAATCGGAAAGTGAGTTTGTTTGTTTGTTCCGCTTTCACGCCGTAACTACTGGACCGATTGCTTTAAAATTTTGCAGACTTAAAGTTAGAAGTCCGTATTAAATAATAGGATACTTTTTATCCCGGAAAATAATGATGTTCCCGAGGGAAAACAAAAATATAGTTTTCTTGATAGATAGATTTGGGAAGGCGCTATGTGTCGTTTAAAACGCGGTAAAATATTGCAAACGAATAGATATATTATAAACATATAAAATTTGTTGTGGTTTATATGGCAAGATAACCGAATTCCACGCAGGCGAAGCCGCGGGCGGAAAGCTTGTCTAATATAAATTGAACTATTGTTTACCTGGCTAGTAAAGATACAATTAGATGTAACACGTGTCGTCGTTCCGCCATGCTGCTGCGGTTATCTTTTCAAACGCAACCGCACATGGCTACTGCAGAATGACATTAAGAGGAAATGGAGCGGTCATATTTTGTATGGAAACGTAGTCCCCTGATTCCTCGCTGGATATTACCCGTAGAACAATGATTTTTTACATCAACAATCTAATGATATATTAGCATGTTCCTATGTTTTCCTTTTTTTCTTTATTGAATTATTAAAGGAGATATTAATCTTCAAAAACATGAAAAATTGGTAAATTTTTTCCGTTGTGTTCAAACCCCTAGAAACCAATTTTAACACAATTATATCAAAATATAAGAACATAGAAACACAGTTATGACATTTTTTAAACATTTAATAAAAAGACATCTTTAATCGGTTAAGTTTTGGAGAAGAAATCAGGGGACTACGAAACGTTGTTTTTGAATAATTTTCATAGGTATTTTCGGTCCGAGCTGTAGTTGTTCTTATCGCACTCGACGTCGTCTGGGCAGGTCACGGCGCAACAGCAATAGATTTAGCAAATACCTATTTTTCAATTCCCTCGACCGGCATATTTCCTCTTAATAGACAAAGCACACAATTTTAGTTGTCAAGAGGAAATACATGATATTTCAACTTAGGTAGGTACAGCTAATATTTTTAGGAACACAGTCTGTTCACCATTAATTTTTTGATACTAAAAAGGTAGATACTAAGTTTTCCAAGTCTACATTCACCAAAGTATGAAAGTTCATGACATTGTCAAAGTTACACAACCCAGTTGAACCGAAGTAAGTATGCCGCACTCCGGACAGTCATCTGACACAATTAAAATCAACGCGAAGAATTTGCAAGTAATTCCCCTTTTGATGTTAAACCAGTTACCTTGGCTACTAGTGCGTTATTACGTGTCTGAAAACGCTATCAAAATTGACTGTTATTTTAGTACCTTATTTGTAAACTTATGGCAACGGAATTAATTTAATTGTCATAGAATCAACACCTTTATTGAAATTCACAACTGTACTAGTTAACATAACATTATAATACATTTTATTAAAATTTTTGTTAACAATTAACATTGATTAAAGAGGTATAGTGACAGATTGCTACGCCGTCTCTCCGCATCCACCAAAAAAATGGAGACGTTGTATTTTAAGCCAAATACTACGTTCAATCATGCCCAATTTTAAGAACACATTATTAAATGTGTTTCAAACATTAGTTTGAAAGATTCGCAAGTCTGGTAAAATTATCTGTACAACGTAATCAATAACCAAGCGTACATTTCTAATACTATATCAAACCACTCAAAGGACATCAAAATGATACACAGGCGTTTGTTTCAATTCACACCATAATTCATCGCTAATCCGACATCAAACTCATACATTTGCTGTTGATTCGCGCGTTAATATCATAATACTCGTTAGGCAATTCACACACAGACACCGCGCAAACGCATTCATGAGCAATTTTATTTTACTCCGCAATTTTTCTCGTTGGTACGTAATAAAATGAACCATGGTTCAGTCAAGTGGTTAATTTCTTACCCACCAAGAACATGTTCGCATTAAACGTCACAGTGAATTTGCATTATTGATCCGAAGCGTACAATAGAAAGCTTCTATGATATTATGTTGGAATTGGAAATTAAGTATCATGGTTTTACTTTCTTACAATCACCTACCAATTTATGCCGAGCTCCGCGTTTGTTTCTAAGAATCACTTTAGCTACTTCAAAACCGATAGCGACAGCGATAGCAATTCTAGTTCCATAATACTTTAATCCACCAGCGGAAGCAAAAGCAGCTTTATTTAAATCAACTTAGATACAAACAAAAGGTTCTAATCTAATGCGAAATAATTAAGATAAGCGACGTTCCAGGAAGAGTTACAGTAAATAATGTAAGTAACATTTACCTTCGGCAGTTTGCAAAGTGGGACAACGGGTTTTTAATGAGGTAAGCTGAGCGTTTGCACTGGTTTCATAAAAACTACATTGGCAGTGGAAACGTAGTCTTAAATATATTTTCCTGTGTGGTGCCAGGATTAAAATAAAACTTCTCCAATTGTTCCGTGGATGTCGTAAAAGGCGACTAAAAAAACAAATAGACTATGGTATATTTTAGATCGCAGCAGGTTAGCAACCTCTCACTATAGTACCTTTCAACTTAAAACTATAAAATTATGCTAGATGTGGCATGACGTAAAATGGTCATGGTTGTGTCTATTTAGGGCGTCCTATGCTCTGCCTACTCCATTTGGAAATACATGCATGATGCGTGGGTGTGTGTAAAATTTATGGATAAGGTACAAGTACAAAGTTGACTACATCTACTTGGACCAGCGTCGCGACTTGAATTTCTGACATCAGATTTATAGGTACACTAGATTCATAGATGCCCTGTATTGTCGCAACGGCACGTTGTGTAGAGCTGAAATTTAAACAGTAATCTAAAACGCTAAATTCACCGTGTCTCCGGTTTAGAATAACACCTCTGTATTTCTACCAAGACTGTAGTAAGCGGCGACTAAGCGATAGACAATGTTTTAAGCGACAGAATAATTATGAAGCCATGCATACATACATATTCTCACGCCTGTATTCTCATGAGAGGTAGGCAGAGCATTTGGATTCAAAAATCCAGCGCCACGTCTAGCAAATTCAGGGTAACCAGATGGTAAAACGCGTTATTGCGGTGACAGGTTGCTAGCCCATCGCCCACAATACACTAACCCTTTCCCAGAGTCGACTCTTACGACACCCACGGGAAGAAAGGGGGAGGTGCTATTCTAACCCGGCACCACACGGGTGAAGCCATTGTTATCTATTATTATGCCTAGAATGCTGTGTGGGTTAAAATGAGTACTAACCCCATTTAGGAATATAAGCGTGATGTGTATGTTTGTTACGTGCAAGGATCGGACAAAAAAACCATCATTTCGATAATTATAACCCTGTTCCGTACAGCACAAACTTCCTGATAATAAACAAATCTTATAAAATATTATATTTTATAAGATTTGTTTATTAATAACATTCAGAAAAAATATTGGTCATTATTGCCGAAAGTAATTTCGGAATGTCAATCATAAAAAAAATGTCACTAGATATAAATTATGGTCCAATAAATCTATATATATTATATATATATAGATTCCCTCATTCACATAAGGGAGTCTTTACTGTATGCAACAGGGTTATATTTTCAAAATGACGGGCGTTTGTCCCATCCTTGGTTATGTGACATTACAATTCAAAATGTAATTTAACTGATTAGGTACTTAAGGGCTAAAAATGAAGTGTTAAAATAAATCTTCATAGTACATACATAATTACATTTCCATTCGCCGTCACGCTTCTAAGCGTCTTAATACTAAACTACTTACTCAATTTTAATTACGTTTCCTCCTCAACAAAATTAGTTTAAGCCTCATTATTTCGCTAGTTAAAACTTCGCCAGCCTCTTGCGTATACAGATAAAGACGTCAGCTGCTTAATAAAGTCATTCGCTGTTACTTGGGGCTAAAGAGAGTGCCTTGCTGAGCCTAAATATGGTAATACTAGGCTGAGAGCCTTACTAAAGGTTGGGCCAGACGGCGCTAGCTACTGGATAGCTACTGGCGTTGTACTGAACATGACATCCTGAATAAGCTCACACAAAATATTGAGATTCAATTTATCTATCACATCCCTTTAAAACGAGGTGTGAGGCAAGGAGATGTCATTTCCCCCAAATTATTCACCAATGCCTTGGAGGATGTGTTTAAAATGCTGGATTGGAAAGGACGGGGCATCAATATTAATGGCGAGTATATTTCACACTTGCGATTTGCAGATGATATCGTCATCATGACAGAAACGCTGCAGGACATGCAACAGATGCTATCTAATCTGGCTGAGTCATCGCAACAAGTCGGGCTGCGGATGAACTTAGACAAGACCAAAGTTATGTTTAACTCACGGGTCATTCCGGAGCCGATAACCGTTAATAGCGTGCCCCTTGAAGTTGTTCAGGAATATGTTTACCTTGGCCAAACAATACAATTGTGTAAGAACGACTTCGCGAGGGAAGTCAGTCGGAGGATTCAGCTGGACTGGGCAGCGTTTGGAAAACTTCGTCATGTCTTCTCGTCGCCCATCCCCAGAGTTTAAAGACTAAAGTCTTTAACCAGTGCGTATTATCGGTCATGACATACGGAGATGAAACGTGGGCACTTACGGTGAGACTGGTCCACAAATTTAAAGTCGCTCAGAGAGCTATGGAGAGATCTATGCTCGGAGTTTCTCTGAAGGATCATCTAAAGATCATCTAAAGTCACCGACATAGCCGAGAAGATAAGCAAACTAAAGTGGCAATGGGCTGGTCACATATGCCGCAGAACCGATAACCGTCGGGGTAGACGTGTTCTAGAGTGGAGACCTCGGCTCGGCAAGCGTAGTGTAGGACGCCCGTGGGCAAGATGGAGCGACGATTTACGCAAGGTGGCTGGGAGCAGTTGGAAGGAAAAGACGGAGGACCGTGTTGAGTGGCGTGCCATAGGAGAGGCCTATGTCCAACAGTGGACGAATATAGGCTGATGATGACGATGAATTTGTGTAATGAATAAATGTTTCTTATTTTATTGACCAGCATTTTGTTGTTGATATCCTGTCTCATAAGTCCGAAACTCGTTTTGACGGAATACATACATAATTATATCGCGCTTTATTCCCAAATGGGATAGGCAGATCACACGAAACATTACATAGACAAAGCCATGACTATCTCACGATTTGAAGCCTAGCCATATTTTTAGGTTTTTAAAAAGGTATAAAGTGACAGATTGTTAGCCTGTCGCCTAAAACATACCTTAACCTCTTTTTTCTGAGTCTTCTCATACTATATCCACGGAAAAAACAGAGAAGCATAAATCTGAATCTGACACTACTCGGGTTGATAAAGCTTAAAGTATGTAATTAAGTGATTAATTTTTGTATGTAACGGAGTAGATAAGAGTACTGTAAGAGGGTTACGTATACGAGACGGTCGCAGAGCACTAAGCCGTGCTATGTTATTAACGATAATAGACCGGAGTGCAAACTAGAATTTCTATGCAAGGCAATAGTCGTTACTTTTAGATGTTAACTGCACAATAGGTAGGCGAGTTACTAGCCACAGTTACTCGCACGGTGTCTTTAAGGCTTAACAGGATGTCTTAGAATAATCTCTGGCATTGTAAACGCAAACACCTTTCCGGTAGGTATATCTACTTTCTGTTTCAGCACTGGCAATTATTTTGTTTTTAATTTCTCTTGCGTATTTATTTTTATTTGACCGTTAGGTCGACAAGCGATCGGCGACAAGCTAGCAACCGGTCACTATTGTACCATCTTTATCAATCTAACACCTAAAAATGCTAAAAGTAGCTATGTAACGTGAAATTACGTAATCCAACCAGTTTCAGAATACAGACGCTAGTTTCAGAAAACCCAATAGTCTAATAAGGTTAGGAAATGACCTCGGAATCCGAGATACCCAGCTGGAAGTTTTGTAAATATTTGCATATTGAGGCCCTAAAAGTTGTCTCAAAACCTACATATTCTAAGGTGTGAGCGACTATTAAATTTCAAGGTCAAAAGTCACAAAAATCTGTTTTTTGCGCTTCTTTTGTAAATATCTCATTTCCTATGGATTTTTGCTGTTTGTGTTTCTTATCAATATTGTAGAATACAAAATTATCTACAAGATCTGTTTTTTATTTTTTTTATACGGTGAACCGTTTTCGAGATATAGGTCGGAGAGCGCGCGGTCACAGCATCACTTAAGGCCTTGGGTACTTCGATGGCCAAAACGACACAGATATTGTAAAACTTCAAAATGCTGCAGAAGTTGATGGTCGGGGGCACGGCCGTGCCCCCACCAAGTCGAGCGCGAAGCAAGCACTGCCGTTCCATCCTTTACTGGATCCATTTCGCTGCGTTTTCAGGCACCTATTTGAGCACTTCTGGATAAGACCAGAACGCTGAAATTTTTGTCATCTAGTAAGCTATAATTACATACTTAAAATACAAAATTTCAAATCAGCAGGTCATTTAGTACCGAAGTTAAACGAAAGCAAAGTTTCGCATTTTCGACACTCACTCACTCACTCATGATCATCAAAATAGAACTAGTACCTACTTCCCATAAACTCACAAAGCTGAAATTTGGTACAGAATTAGGGATTAATGACTACATAAAGGGAAAAATATAAAAATTGAGATAATTGAAGATCTGGAGTACCTGGTGACCCTGATTAGAAAGCACTAGAGCCCAACCAAACTACTGTCGAAATCGACATTCCTCCTTTACAAAAAATATTGAACTTAGTGGGTCACCTCATTTTACGTCAAAAATCGAAAACCTGCTGGTCTGGTACATAGAAAAAAATCAACTAGAATTGCAAAAATCCAGGGTAGAGGGACACATCTTCTAATTTACGCCAAAAAACGAAGACAGTCAGCAGCCAACCCAAAGCCACATTGATTTAACTAATCAAATATTTATAATCATTGATCTATCGATAGTTCATCAAGTATATAATGGCGCGTTTTCGATCGGAGACCGGTCGACCCAAAGTGATGTTATGACCGCGCGCTCTCCGCCCTCTATCTCGAAATCGGTTCACCGTATAAAAAAAATAAAAAACAGAACTTGTAGAGAATTTTGTATTCTACAATATTGATAAGAAACACAAATAGCAAAAATCCATAGGAAATGAGATATTTACAAAAGAAGCGCAAAAAACAGATTTTTGTGACTTTTGACCTTGAAATTTAATAGTCGCTCACACCCTAGAATATGTAGGTTTTGAGACAACTTTTAGGGCCTCAATATGCAAATATTTACAAAACTTCCAGCTGGGTATCTCGGATTCCGAGGTTCTTACCTTAATTTACCTTAATTTATTAGGCTACAAATGCGGTCTCGGTTAAAGTCTGTCTGCAGAAATACAACCAACCTTCTCAAAATTGTTCGCGCTCAGCTTAAAGATATTTCGGCTTTCTAATTTAAATGGAACGTAAAAACTGGAAACATCAAAAAGTGTATCAGCGGAAATGAATGGCCGGAGATACCTGTCGTTGGGTTCCGCTTTCCTTCCTCAACTCTTGTTTCGCGTGATCATGTTTTACAATCTCAAAAATATTATTATCTCTGCTTTTCACATCAAATAAAACCGTTGAAAATTGTAAAGGGTTGGCTCAAAATATAGATTGTATGGATTCATTTGGCTTTCACAGTTTTCCCGAGTGGCGTCGAGTTTTGAATTACTTACATCTCTCTATTTCTTCCGAAGACCGTCGTAAGAGGGAATTAAAGAAATAGATTGAAGTGTGCTTTTAGGTGGCAGGCTGGAGCTTTTGTATATCTTTTTAACCGACTTCAAAAAGGAGGAGGTTCTCAATTCGACCTAATTTTTTTTTTTTTTTCAAATTTTATATGGAGATGTACGGCGTTTTCGGTAATTTGTTGATGAAGTCAAGATTTTACATTCAGTATACAGAATACTTTCAAAATATTGCTAATTTGAAGTCGGTTTTTTTTTGTTTAAAATTATATTCAACTTTAAACCTATAATATTCCAATTGTGACTCTGAAACGTTAAATTGCCTGGTTTTCTTTATGTATTGTTTCGTGTGCTCTGCCTACTTCATTTGAGAATACATGTATGATGTTTTTCATTGTATTTTATAAGTAACAGAATTAGTATTTATGCCATAAAATATCAAACAAGCCAAAATACTAGACTCGACTAATAGTCAAACCCAAAGAATAACTGTTAATAAAAATGAAATAATACGATATTAATGCAAGCAAACTAGGAATAAAATTTAACCGAATTTTAATATAGGTACATCAGCAAACTGAAACTTTATTAATATTTGATATGAAGCCACAATTAACACTGACAATTTGTACCTACTGTCCATTAAAAAGAATTCATCGGTTCATTCCGCAAATAAGGACTAAAAAACATCTTACACTTTCTAGTAGTTATTAACTCTGCCGCGAATTCGTCTTCATACCATGAACAAACTAAACTGTGGCTCCTATGCCATTATTTGCTTTGGCCTGATATTATACAGCAATGCTTTGCAAAGTTAGTCCACAGAGCTGTTTATTTAAACAATACCTGAGCTTTAATACTTCTGGTTTATGTAATACGGCAGTAGCTAAGTCAATCTTGAAAGGGAATGAGAAAATGAAGGGGTATAACATAGTTGGAGGGGTATAATTACACTTGGTCTAGAAGATCAAGTTGCGGAGGTCGAACGCAGAATCAGGCAAGCTTGAGCAGCTTTTGGTGCAAACAGAAGTATTCTCTGTTCGGAAAGGATACATCAGCACTTGAAAACTAAAGTTTTCCATCAGTGTGTCTTGCCCGTTTTCACTTATGGCATGGAGACCACCAAATTAACAAAGAAATCAGCTAAGAAACTCCGTGTCGCACAGAGGGCCATGAAGAGGTCAATGCTCGGAATTTCTCTGATGGACAGAAAAAGGAACGAGTGGGTTCGAAGAGTCACGAAAACCCGTGATGTGGTGGAGGAAATTGAAAGGTGAAAGTGGAGATGGGTGGGGCACATTGCCAGAATGGACTATGACCGGTGGGCTAGACGTACGCTGGAGTGGAGACCTCGTGCCAACTCTCGCAGCAGAGGCAGACCACCTATGAGATGGAAGGACGACATCTACCAACAGGCTGGCAGAGATTGGATGCGGTTGGCAAAAGATCGCCAATCATGGAAGAATGGAGAGGAGGCCTATGTCCGAAGACGGACGACATGAAGGCTGTTATAGATAGATAGATAACATAGTTGACTATAGCCCAAGCCCTCTCATACTGAGAGGAGGCCTGTGGCCTGCAGTGGGACGTATATAGCCTGATGATGATGATAGTTGACTATGGCCGAGACTCATGTGTCTATTGACAATTTTAACAGTGTACAGAGTAGTATTATGGAAAACTGTGACATTTTTATCGCCGTGACCGACGTTCCCGTTTCAAAAAGTCACTGAAAAATCACCGTGATTTTATCACGACTATCACTTACGTCACAATATAGTATAAGTTAAGTTATTAGTCCAATTTTTGTCATTCGCAATCGACGGGATTGGCGATGATTCCAACTCAGAACGAGCGACGACAAGCTGCGTCATGTTGGACTTGATTTTTAATGACTGTGATCGTGATTCGTGTGACGAAGATAGCTACAGTACCGAAGGAATAACCGCCATGATTGTGTAACATCGATATTCGAAATCCAGTCACGGTTTATTTTTTGAGAAAGCTAATCAGTCGTAGAACACCCCTGAACAGTGTATATCAAAGAGGATTTTCTGCATGAGCAAGCAAACTGATTACTTAAGTACATTCAAATAAAGTTTAGCCTCAGTCTGAACCTAAATTATCATTGGGGCTCGATTTAGGCTCTAATTATCACCTCAGCCAAAAGACGGTCACTGGCTTATGTCTCCTGTCTGAAAATCTGGTCAAGTTGTGTGTATGGAGAGAATAATGAGTATTCGTAGTTATTTAAGGTATTTCTATAAGATAGAATAGGTATTCAATCATGACTGTTAGTAATAATTTAATAGACTTTACTAGTGTTTACATAAATCCAATTGGTATGTCATCTAAAAATCCTTGTCTTTATTCCATGTTAAATTTACTGAACAAAAGTAAAATTCGATTCGCAAGTTGGAAACTGATAATAGGCTAGACGACTAGAAAAAACTATTGAGTCCGTCAGATAGATTACGAAAAAATATTGTACCCATAAAAAATATTGTGTCTTTTATTTGACAGACAAAAAATGACGATAATACAGAGCCTAAAAGTTTCGCGTGACGTCACGTTTGAGTACGATTTTTACTCAAACGTGACGTCACGAGCCCCCACTCAGGAAGTTTGATGATCTGTACCTTTGTCGATGTTTAATTATTTGATAAATTAAACAATATGTGTCCCATTTTTTTCTATAATCTAACTTACGGACTAATTAGAATGATATATTTTTAACCCTGTCATCATCCCTATTTGCACATCGAAATAAAATTGACGCGGGCTGACAAAGTCGCTCAATATTTGTATCGTTGGTTGTTACAATAGGATCGTGCTCACTTGAGTCACTTGAGCACGAATCACGTCTTTTTGTAAGATGGGACACGTTTGTCCATCTGCGGTTTGTTCAGTGAACACCAGCGTGCTAGAATAACACCACGGATATAAACTAAATCCCGGACTTTACTAGAATTCTGCCTCCAAACAACCTAATTAAAACTAAATCACTTGCGGTTCCAGCTACTAAAAGTTTATAAGTATTCAGTGTAGTTTTAGTAGGCCGCAATGTTTGCGTTTTCGTTATGGTCGGTCCCTCGGGCTTCCAAAAACTAGCCGCTTCACTGTCTAACGTGTCGAGAGCCGCTGGGTCCCTTGGCCGTAATTTTAGTAGGTCGGTGTTGTTCAGAGACATTTTCAAAATGCATTAAGTGCCTTGATGGTTACTATTACTAACTTCGGACTGAGTACGCGTGATGTCAATAAGTTACAAGTATTTATCATAGTATTTGTCACATTTACACACTCAATCACGTTATTTGTATTTTTTAATTTCCTCGACGTTTCGGCCGCCTTACAGTGACTGTGGTCACGAGTTGACTGAAGTAGGGTATCACATTCGTTGCGCAGTTCATGTTTTTCAAACTACCCTCACTTAATTATTTTTTCGTATCACAAAATAGATAATCTTGAATCACCCCAAGAGATCAAAATGAGTGAGAATCACGAAAATGCATTCAAGTATATAATACGAGTATGTAGGTAATTGAAATAATTTGTATCAAAGAGTAGATTTAATCTTGTAGCATAAATAAAATCAGCCCCCAATCAAAACACCATACGCGTTCTCAGAACAGCCTATCACGAAGCTCGATAGAGCTCTAAAGCCTTTTCATCCATCCATCCGTTTTAACAGAACATTTATCTAAGTTACCAGGCGATGGATTTCGTGACAATGCCTCCGTTATTTACGCGAGTAATTTCATGAAAACAACTCCCAAGTTTTACGATAAAATGAACAAACTTTGTTTATGTATTGCTTTAAAGTGCTAAAATTTGATTTGAACGGGTATATTTGCATGTTTATACCCGTTCGGCCCCGAGCCTGGAATAACTAAAAGCCCGTAACTTAAATTTTTAAATGTTTTTACGGATCGCTCGGTCGACGGTATCGTAAAACATCCATTGTTTGGCGCCCTTGTTTATTTATCCAAAAATGCAGCATTTGTCCTCATCACTCTTTGCAAACAAGAGCATTTCAAAAATCTCTTAACGCTCCTGGCGACGAGCCAAATTTACTACATTAGAGAAAATTGTTTTAATAGCAGTATTTGTCACATTTAGGCATGGGGTTCCATGGTAAAATGATCCTGTTGTTTTCTTGTGTGAGAAAAATGTTCCCTCGTTATTAATTATGAATGTAATAACTAGTAAAGAATATTTATACAAAGTAATCTTACTGTTTAACTATTCTTGCACGTGCCAAAAGAGAATTTAATCAAAAATATGGACTTTTGTGGACAATATGGTAAAACGGACTGATCAGATATAAGAATACTTAAAGAAAAATATTATAAAAGAAGCTTTTATGTAGGTACGACACACATTTCTTTTTAATTGGATATAATAAAGTTCTATCTAACATCCTCTGTTGATTAAAACTTTCCATCATTTGGCTGAGATTACATTTTACTTTTTGACTACAGAAAATTTAGTCATCAGTTCGGTGACTTATTGACAAACAAGGGGTGAGTAGAGACAAGAATTACATTCAAACTTCCTTTTTTTTAAACCTTATAAAAATGCAATTTTAATGATAAATTATGTAGTTTTTTTGCATTATTTTTTACGGTTTTTGTTCCCGTTGTTGAAGTAAGATGGGATGGGATGTTGGATTTGGATGAGAATATATAGTTTTTAGGCATAATAGTATACAAAAACCATCCCTACTCCCCCCATTCATAACACAACGACCTCCACAATCCCCAGTCCACATTAGGGTAGAACCCACAATATGCGCATAAGTTTTCCTCTTCCATCCTCTTTCAACTAAGCTCTAGACTCGGCACTAGGCAGAGATTACTCATTGACAACTGTTAACCCGAGACGGGCGTAAGCACCGACAACTAGAAACTACTACAATACGCGTAGACTTGTAGACAACCGGGCGACTACAGAAGTTTACCCGCACACAAAGGCTTTATTATGTAGATTGAATTGCTAACCAGCATATTGTTATTAAGATTCATTGCAATGCACCGTCTGTTATTAACGATATCTGTGATTGCGTAAGTGCCTGAGTAATATTGTTTACGTCAGTCGGTCAGACTTTATGTTGACCCATATTGAATTATGGGATGTCAAGGGTCAGAGCTGGTGTGAAAAAAAGTGTTTTTAAAATGTGTGTAGACTAGGGAGAGCACACGAAAAGCCAAGTTGAGGAAAAAGTACCTTTTAGAAAGCACGTTTTTCGGTCTGTATCACTAATTTGGTTAGCTAATTAGCGTTACTTTATGTAAGAAAAAGATGTCTAATTAATTACCTAATTTAATTTTTCTTTGTTATTTTGTACGAATTGAAGTGACCTTGACACCCATGTGGTGTCGAGTTTAAAATTATACACCTTCATTTCTTTCGTGGAGATCATATAAGACAACTAAAAATTTGGTCGGGGTAGGTACATGCTTCAGGGCGACATGTTGCTAGCCTGTCGCTTTAAATCAAATTGCCCTAAATCAGGATTTCTCTAACTTTAAAGCCTACTTTATGCTTAAAATTGCTACTTAACGGGATGTAATTATAATCATGATATAGACTACATAACGTTACGTGTTCTCTGCCTGCCTCGTCTCAATTTAGAAATGCAGGCATGATGACATTGGCAATAGTCAGTTCGCAATCAGGTCCAGTTTTTGTTTATTCCCTACGAGTTGAGATATTATTTTATGCCGATACTTCGCTAAGATCTTCATCCGGAGCATCGTGTATCCGGCTGTTTTATTACTATTCTGTAATCTGATGTTCCCACGCTGCTTGAATACTCAAGAGAAACATTTTTTTCAGCTGACATAACTTTACGACTTTGTTCTACGAGTCAACAATGGCAGATTGCGGTTTTAAGTTGTAACAGCTATATTCCATCGTGTTTTTAACTGTCATGTACGTCTTTTTATGTTATAACGTTATTATGACAATAGTTCTACCGAGATCCGATTTGGCTGACAATTGATGGGGATTCTAATCGCTAAGCTTACAACCAGGAGACAGGCATGGATACTTTTATCCCGTTCCTGTGGACTGTCATGGAATAACAAAATTCAACAAACAGAAACCTCTAAGACGAAACAAACTTAGCCGGATTAGTCAGTTTTGCACGTGAAGATGTTGTCTAAGATGGAACACATTTCGAAATAAGTAAATTGAATGTCCATGAAAATGATTATTCAGGTAAACGATGATTTTGATAAACAGAACAAAATCCAGAAAATAAAAAATCATTTAATCATAACTGCACATGGGTATGATGGAAGTCCGATCGGTGAATTATAGCCAAGATTAACTAATACTAACAATAACACCTTTCCATTTATTCCGTGGATGTCTGACGAGGCGCCTAAAGGTATATTTGAGGTAAGGTATATTTTAGGCGACAAGCTAGCAAATTGTTACAATAGCACCTCTGAATTTAAACCTTTAATACCCATGAGTATTTGTATGTGGGGTTTTTTGTACTTCCTTTTCCCATTTGGGAAAACAGGCATGATGTATGTATGTGATTAACTAACACTGTTCTAATGTCTCAAATGTTTTTTATTCGAATCTAATAACGACGCCGCCAATGCATTACAAACCGCCATAAATTACTATAAGGAATTGCTCCATTGACTAAAAGTTATTCGAGAAAGTAATCATAGATCGCAAGGTAAAGTACTTCTTCAACTTATCCGTTCTCCGGGAGTCTAACAAGACTGTTCCACGGTTCCAACTCGCATTCCATATTTAAGCCGGGAATCTCCAGAATTAAGCAATTTAAATACCGGTCTGGTCCAACCGGACCACAGACTTATATTAAATTAGATGACTCAAGTGTATGTACAGTCACGAACCGGGATTGTTGAGCTACTTGCCACTTGTTCGCAATTTAGATGTGTAATCAATGACCGATGTGACCTATTGGATTAGTATTACACGACCAAGTTACAAACATAGGTAAGTGGCTCAACAATGCCTGTTCGCGATGGTACTTCGCGTGCCAAAAAGGAGCCAAAAGGGAGAGCAATGCTCTTCCTTTGACAAGGCTTCATTTAGTTTTGTACCACTTTGAGTTTAACCGCCTAGAGACAGGACAACTTGAATAAGGCGGCGTCACCTTTAAATCGGTTTAACTCGAACTATCAATTCCCACCACTAAAGCGCATGTGACGTTACAGAGAAAAAATGGCACGCTTGGTTTTCATACAAATGCAGGAACTTGCGGTATCTATTTCAATATAAGTCTGTGAACCGGACGGTAACGTAGGAAATCACATAGCCTTCTTACATTAAACTCATTACGGAACCAGTGTTTCGTGATACAGAGGTACTAATGAAAAAACTTTGTGAGTTAAGCTAACCACGAATAGCATAGCTTTGTAGCTGTATATCTCAAAGTTCGTACTCGTTGTGATATTGGATGATCGCGAACTTTAATTTACTAACTCGGAGTTAGTAATGTTTCTCTGCGGAATCCACGAAATTTTGAGAATTGTTACGCTAATTGAAAAATGTTGTTTAGATTACAAATCTGAATTCCATATTTATTCTAAAGTATTTTGTGAGTGGTAAAGGTAAGAACCAGACTGGAAAGTTCAGACTTCAGAATTAGGATGATTTTTATTTACAATGTTTTCTTCTAGTTAGATTTATCGTACAAATTTTTAATAGGTTCATATAATTCTTTAAACTTATTTTCAGAGCTAAGGAAACGCAAACAAACACTAAATTTTGTCTCAAAACTACTACTGAACACAACATTAAGAATTCGCTTCCATAACGGATGCTGGAAATGAAATATGAATCTGCGACATAGGACCTTGTTAAAGTTAGTGGGCCATAAATCGTCCATACCTTAATATGGGTATTCAATAAGTACCCAGTCCAACTGCAGATGCTAGCTCATAAAATAAACCGACACTAAAAAGATGGAGGGCAGTTCCTTTGATTGAATTAGGATCGCGACTTCATTTTTGGTAAAGGCATGATAATATCGTTTACTCTAACCAAGAGAATATTTACGCGGCAAATGACACCCGTAACGTGCACTATGAAACCGGGAAGCAAAATTAATTTAACCTAACCTACTACTTTTCCTAGCTACTTAATTAACGTAGTAGGTCTTCGTGTTCAGTTAACGATTTGCCTTTATTTTTCATAATGTTAAAATAACACTTCAACGTCATCTCCGTACATGTCGGAAAAGGCGACTAAGAAGTAGGTTTATTGTATGTTTTAATTGTAACCTCTCACTACTACATCTCTTCCATCTGTTTTTAAAGCTAAAATTATCCAAGAAGCAGTCCGAAATGTAAAACTGTCATGGTTTTGTCTATGTCACGTTTTGTGAGCATTGCAAATGGGAACTCAGAAGGGATTGTTTATATTTGTATTTTTTTAAGATAAGATTGCTCAATTACGGTTTGAAGAAACTTATGAATAGAAAAAAGGAATCAGTGTTAACGTTTCCTTTCCTAGATCATTTGAATTTACTTCTTTACCCTCA
The DNA here is from genome assembly GCA_005406045.1 of Adoxophyes honmai. Lineage (NCBI taxonomy): Eukaryota > Metazoa > Arthropoda > Insecta > Lepidoptera > Tortricidae > Adoxophyes > Adoxophyes honmai. Next base: position 2,747 of record BHDV01069505.1, on the reverse strand, counting down.
TCAAAGCAGAGTCAATTTCGTAAGAATACATTTAACCTAACAATGATCGAAATCTACTTAAACGTGGTCCGCTAATCGTGCTAAAATGACGTCTTAGTCCTGTAAGACAGGACATTCGCTACAGTACAGGACGGCGGCCGTAAAATTAATCCGGAGCTTTATCACGGCAAAGTGCGGATTCAAACAGGATTCAATGTCACAGTCTCATCAAATAAAGAGCTAAATTAAAAACCCAACCGCGTCCGACCTAAATAAAAATAAATATTTTTATCCCAAAAATGAAACCCTTTGTGATACGGATTTTGGAGATAAAGGAAATTGCTTACTGAAATTTAAATCAAGATTCTCAGGTCCGGTATGAAATTTCATTTCACTTCATTACACGGATATAAAGGATTTTCGAGCATTTATTGAAGTGAACGGAGATAAGAAATGAACGCGTACTTCCCCATGCTCGGTGATTGGAAATATTTATTTGATAAAAGAAGATTAAGGGATTACGACCGACCGTTAAACTGAAAATTGGAAGGTGGAAATCTGGTTTCGACTCAAAATGTGAATTTCGTTGGCGCTTTAATAATTTTGAATTGTTTTTTTTTTTGCGTGTGATTTTTGGATTCAATGTCAACCAAAACGTTGATATTTTATTTTTATCTTATCGAAGCATTTTTTTTGGAAACATAGTGTCACAACAGGAAGAAGAAAATGTATATCCACAAAACAAACAGAAAAGTTTCTAAGATTGTCTCTTATTCACATATTTCTATCATTAACGGTGTCTTCTTTAATTTAATAAAAACAGTTGCTTAATAAATTTGTTTTTTTGCGTTTTAAAAACAATTTTTTTATCTAATAAGTATATCCTTACACTTATGATTGTCTTGATGTGATATATATTATGCATTTCTGAGTCCAGGATAAAATGTTAATTTAAGCTTGCTCAATGACTATCGATTCATAATTTGACGAATCGCATCAATTCAATCGCGATTGAGTAAATAAATTTTGTATTGCCACTAATCTCTACTCATTTCCCTCCAACTCAATGAATCGTTTATTGTTGATATTTGTTTTTGGTTGGTCATATATTTTGCCGCGGGTCATTCACGGGTTTATTGAGGTTAAAGCAGAGCGGGATCGACAAAATCCGAAATGAGCTGCGTTGTATTGCGTTCTGCGGTCCTTGCGTCAACGGGTTTAATTTAATATCGTTGTATTCATATTTGGTTGATATAGGTATATGCTTACCTTCATGAACATTACGTGGGAAATGGGTGATAATTACTGACTGGTTTTATTAGATAAAGTAAAGTAAGTAGGTTATGATACTTAAGAGTAAGGTAACTAATTTTAAAGCAACTTAGCGTTGTAATATTTCACTGTCAACTTAGTATAACTAATGCATCATGCCATTCTCCCAGCGGAGCAGGATTGGCAGAGACAATAGAAAGAACTTACGCTTGCCTTCTGGCGTAGGTACTTTTCTCGCTTCATACACATTCGTCACTCTCATTATTTTGCTACGGTTTCGGGTAACTCAGCGCGGAAATAAGACGTGATGTCTGTATGTGTTTGTATTATATTTTGGTTAAAACAAGAAAAACAAAAGGTCCCTCCAATGTCCAATTTTAAAAGGTTAACGTAAAATTTAGGCTTCCGTGCTCCAAATTACTTTGCAACGTAGTTACACGCTGGTAAGTAAGGTACAAGAAAACAAAATTTGCAAAATTAGGTGTAATCGTTTGTAAGAGAAATGGTATCGTCCCTCCGAGTCCCATAAAAGAAAAATTAACATGAAAAGAAAAAGGAAATAATTATTTGGCAGCATTAACATTCTCAGAGCAGTGGGGGATATTTTAGTGTAGTTTTTGACGAGGCTTTGAACACTTCATGTCACATGTCAAACTCAATGCTGTGAGAGAAGATGTAGCCTGTAATTTAAGTTAAGAAAAAGTAAATGAAACTAAAAGTTTGTGTCCAGAATTTAACAACGAGAGAGATAATGTAGTCGTATTAATAAGTTAGCAGCTCTCTTATGGCAATATTATTAAGTTGAAACAAGATATGAACGCAAATGATAACGTGCATTATTTGGTATCTACTGCTTCGTGGTTTTTGTTAGAGTTTTTTTACTATAATCTCTTTCAAAATATCATCAAATAGTAAATAACATTACACTTTCTTTTTATCTCCTTTTATTTAATTTAATGTTTACATTCTGTGCCGTGGAAAAATCCCAGCGACGCAAATCTTCATAACATCATGGAGGAGACAACTTTTATGATGCGAAGGCAAAAAAATATTAATATTATTTTTCATGTTATGAGCCAACACAGTATTGGATGGAACCCTTATCAAACGTGGCGGATAGTCCAGGCTGACATGAAGTAACAGGTTACATACATCCAATACCTACCCTACATTTCCACGTAGATGTGACTTGTCATTTTCGGTTATTTAGCTTTGGGGTTTTGTCATACTATTTTTATGAACTTGATCCATTGACGCCCTTTCAGTATAACCTTAGAGGAATAATATTAAAAGATGTTTAGTAAAATAGCCGTTTTTTCGTCTTTTACAAATTTTTCTTCTCTATTTTCTTCCAAGTAAGTCAAGTTGAACCGTAAAAATGAATAAAAGGTATAATTATGTAACGTTAATTATAATTCCTGATAGTCACTTATCCGTTTTCTCAGTGAATAAATATCACTACATATTATAAAACAAAGTCGCGGTCGCCGTCTGTC